>CAUYQG010195557.1:0-11905 GCA_963574415.1 Tarsius wallacei
CCTGAAGAACTCAAATCACTGTATAAAAAAGATACCTGCACACGTATGTTTATCGCAGCATTGTTCACAATAGCAAGAACCTGGAAGCAACCATGCTGTCCATCAAAAGAGGACTGGATTAAAAAATGTGGTACATATACATGATGGAATACTATGCAGCCATAAAAAAGAAAAAAATCATGAATTTCGCAGCAACCTGGATGGAACTAGAGTCTATAATACTGAGTGACCTTTCACAGAGACAAAGAACTGAATATCACATGTTCTCACTCATATAGCAGACCTTGATCATCCAATGTATTACCATAAAAAAATGACTGACAGTGGTGGGAAACTATGGGGGGGAAGGGGTAGGGAGATGGGATTAATGATAGTAAATATCTGTCTGTGGATGGGGAGACACCTCTTTCAACAAGGTTGCCTGAACAAAGCATATTTGTATACCTAACCCTTAACTGTATGCCACAATATCATAATAAAAAATATTGAATATAAAAAAAAGTGTGAATACCCTCCCCAAGACTGGTCCCCAAGCAATTCTTAATTTTCAATTTTGTTCTCTTCTGCTTCTAATACCTTATCAAAATTACCATGAGTTGACTCCATCAGCTTCCATTTCAGGTACACTGATATCAGATCTCTGTATCACTTCTCCTCCAGCTTTTGGGGTGGATATTTGGCTTGTGACCTCAGATATCTGATTAATCTTAGAAAAGACATTGATTTTCAGTTTTGATTTTTTTATTGTTGTGAAGATAGAAATAAAGGCTTTCAAGTTCTTTACATGTTGGAGCTTAACTAATTGTCTTTTGGATCTTTTATCTGGAGTAATTTTGGATGTTTTATATTTTCTTTGAAATTGATTCATATCATGTAAACTTCCATTGTCAAACTGCATTTTGTTGATATATATAAATATATATGTGTGTGTGTATCCTTGATATATATATATATCTCCATGCAACCTGTCGTTAGTGCCTTCTTATAATTTTTTCTTTTGTGTCTGTGTGATTTATCTGAGTTTCCCTTGTAAAAAAATAGTTTTTAATGTATTTTTTTAGAAGCAGTTATTTGGTTTATTTATGCTTCAATCTTTAATTCATTTTTATGTTTTTCTTTGTATTGCTTTAATTACTTGTCTAACATCTTAAAATACTTTTTTTGACTTGGTGTCTCACTCTGTCACCCAAGGTGGAGTACAGTGGCATGATCATGGTTTTCTGCAGCTTCAGCATCCTGGACTCAGGTGATCCTTCCACCCCAGTCAAGCAATCCTGCCACCTTAACCTCTCAATGTGTTAGGATTGCAGGTATGCACCACTGTACCTGGCCAAATAAATGTTGAAATAATTTATTTTATTATAATTTCTAAGTATGAATATTTAAGATTTTTTTTCTGATCACTGTTTTTAACTGGATTTAGTTTACATTTGAAGATGCAGCATCCTAGTTAATTACCCAAATACCTTCAGGCTATTTCAAGCTTTTTATTTTACTTGATCTTTGGCCAAATAGTTTCTGAGATTTTAAAAATAAGTTCCTTCCTTCCTTCCTTCCTTTCTTCATGATTTCCTTTCCTTTCCTCATTCTCCTCCTCCTGCTTCTCTTCCTCCTTTTTCTTTCTTTCTTTCTTTTTCTTTCTTTCTCTCTCTCTCTCTTTCTTTTTTCTCTTTCCTTCTCCCTTTGTTCCTTATTTCTTTCTTTCTTTTTTTCTTGTGCATTGTAATCACAGAATGCTTTTTTAGGTATTTGAGTTAATTTGTATTGCAGTTTTTATGAGACAATATAAGAGTATTGCATGTGTGTGTTCACACATGCACATGCAATAATGTTCATTGGTAATATAAAGTTGTTTTATACAACATAACTGTACACTTGCTCCTTAGGTCTACTATAAATCACATTATTTGTATGTTTTATAGATTTTTATACTAAATGAAAGTGGTGAATTGTGTTTCTATAGATTGCTCCTTACTCCTTCTGTAGTCATAGATATGGACAGAATAAAGCATTGCTTCATGTATGGTGAGTTTGTTCACATGGAAACGTTTTCCTGTCCAAAGAATGGAAATAATAAACCATACTGTTAAATAATAAACTATATTAAAATATATCTTTTTTTGTACAATAATAGTTCAGCTGTGCAAACCTACTATAATAATGATTCTAATATTTATTAAACATATTGCCAAACTTATTGAGAGATACAATCGGGTATCAATAAGACAATCTAAGACATGACACAATTGTTACAGTCAATCCTGGAATTTATATGAACCTAATTTATTTTTACAGTAAAATCATGTCAGTGAGAGCTGGAAGAGCTATTTATAGTCATCTAGTAGTCTAACTGATTTCATTTACAAGCAAGAGACCTATATCTGGACTCACCTAGGGTCCTATAACTAAATAGTAGCATTTTCAGAACTTGCACAAAACAAATACCTACTCTCCAGTCCAGTGCATTTTCATCATAATGTGTTCTAGCCAAATTTTTTGGTACAAGTTCCTTCTGAGCTTTGTTTTAGAAAAGCAGTTCTACCAAGAGCTCCTATTTACTGGGCAATAAATTGGTTGATTCTCCCCTCTGGTCATGGCTTATTGAATTAGTGACTTGCATATGGTCAACTGCAAAAATAAATTTGGGCAAAAACATTTTTTTATACAAAAGGAAAATGGGAAAGGGTGGTGGACACAGGTGCTCTAAGGTTGCTTTAGTGGGCCCATTTACTAGATAAATATGCAGCAGAATCTTGAATGGTTTATAGAAAGGAGAAAAGAACTGAGGCACAATGAGAAACCATGTTGAGCCAGAGAGGCCATAAGAACAAGAGAGAGGGATGAATGAGAAACCAGTCAAGAGTGTCTCAGTTCCAGACCTTTGCAAGCCTGACTGTTTGGCACTCTCTGGATTTTCACAAGGCTACTCTGAATACTTGATATAACCCCCTGTCTCTTGAGCTGCCTTAAATGGGCTCTTGTTTCAGCAATGAAATGATCTCCATCGAACCTTGACATACCTTGCCCAAATAAACCAATGACTGGCCTGTGCCACATTTCCACACTCCATGCAAGTGGAATGAGGAGGGAGCTGAACCTCAAAAAACAATTGTTGCATTATTTTCTGTTGTAGAATTTTAAAGTGATATCAACACTTCTTGGAGAAGCACATGAAAGGTGACATTCAAGGCATCTATTATTTATATTTCTATTAACCAGTGTTTTCTCTATGTAAACATCATAGAATTTCTGTCAGAATAGCACTAGAAGAAAATCCTCATTATTTCTTCTAGGATATGTCTGACAGTTTACCTTTTGAACCCGTTTCACTTCAACTTGAATGTATCTTCTAAAAAATTAAATTTATATACTTACTATTTTCTACCTTTCCCCTCATCACTATAGTTTTTCTTTCTGTGATGTCTAATATACTCTTTGGTAGCAGTTGGATAAATTTAGAAGATGACTTTATCTCCGGCTGTTCATGTATTCAGTAAAAATTTCCTTCAGTGTACTAGTTTTAAAAGTTAAAACAGCTTCCTGGGAAACCTCACTGATACAATAACAGGCTCAATAGATAGCTTCCATTCATTGTAATTCATTTTATCAAATATTTAGTGAGCATTTTCTATGTTATAACTATAATAGGAATCAACATTGGCATAGCATGTTTTACTTATATCATCTCTCATAATCTTAAAATAAGCCTCTCAGCAAAGGACAAATATTTGTGATATTTTCAACTAGGGGACAGAAACTCAGAGGTATTAAGGAACTTGCTCCAAACTAGAAAGTGACAGAATTGGGCCATGAACATGGGTCCTCTGACTCTAAATTTCTAAAAATATTCATTATGCCAAGCTGTTTCCCAAGATGTCAACCTATGCAGGGCTGTACACCATATAACCTAAATCCTTACAGAGAATCATACTAAGCAACAAGAGATCAATGCAAGTCAGAATTCAGTGAAGATACTCAAACAACATTTGTATATTAAGACAATGCAGCTTTAAAAAGGAGAAATAATGAGATTGTGCTTAATTCATGGCAAGCAAAATTAAGAAAAAATAATTAAAACCAAAATCCAAGGTGAATGATTTTTAGGATTGTCACAAATATTATTTCACATACAGTAGGCAGATCCCTAAGGTTTTATCAATATTAATTAAATTTCAGGTAAGTATTTTAATTTCTCATATTTAGTGATCATTCATATATATCAGGAAATAAAAAAGACAAAAACTTTCTATATATTTTAATGTTTTATATGCATAATTCTCTTTCTATGAATATCTTAGGGTATACTTTTAAAAACTGGTAGAAAGAACAAGATCATCCACAAGCCTCAGTCCTCCTGTGCTCCAGAGAATGTTTCCCAAAGCTCTCACCAGTTGGACACTGTGCACCTGAGGTCACTTGGCAATGCTGCCCTGACAGCAAGCAGGGCTTGCTCTGCACACCTGCCTGCCAAAAACACTCAAATATGACCTGGAGTGTAGCATCTTCCTGCTCTATGGGCCAGCTCTGGTCTGGGCAACCCAAAGAATCTATCTTCTATGCTTGGGTCTGCAACAACTCATCAAATGAGGTTTGAATCCCAGGTTTGAAGAAGCACCCCTTCCAAGTTTTTTCTTCCTTAAACATCCCCTTAGCCCTAAGTAAATCTCTAAAGTTCTTTTACAGTTTTATCTTTATATAATCATCTTACAATTCGTTATAGTAAACTTTACTGTTTGTGTTGCTGTGTGGTTTCTGTTTTCTGACAGACCCAGACTGGTGCACATAAATTCCAATGATTCTGTGAAGATTTATCAAATTCATTCAGCTAAGTACCTACCATAATCTCAGGTGTGGAATACATCTCTAATATTAACTTTATCTTCATCATCACCATCATTATTTTTGGCATTATTAGCATTATATTAATCAGCTTTAAGAGCTGCAGGAGTGATATGCATTCCTTTATTTAGAGATTATTATTCATGGTCTTTTAGAAAGTATTTTTCAGAGCTACCTAATCTCTGCGTACGAGCTTTGTTATACCATGTCCCAACCCTTGCCTCGTTGGCACTGTTGACACTGTGAAAATCACCCCAATCCCATTTTCAGAGGAATTTACTTATACTAATTAGTGATTGACCAATGTAAATCAAACTGCTTTGTTTTTCAATGTCTTCATTAAATAAAAAATAACAACAAAGTCACCTCTGCTTACATGGATGGTTTCTTCTAAATAAAATGAGTTTATTATTTATGCAATGAAACTTAGTGTGTGAACTGCTGTTCTTGTATAAGACCTTATTGCTATGGTAGTCTGACTCATGAAGAAAGACACGTCTCCTGTAGCAAAAATAATTATCATCCAACCTGTCTTTTGATTGAAAATCAGTAAAATTGATATTGAAAATTTACTTTGTAATATCACATCAGCTGTGTTAGGAATTTTTTTTCATGAAAGCTTTTTCATGTTTTTCTGGGTATGAAAACATCATAAAATCTAAGTGAAGGGAGAGAAAATTTAGTTTGGATGTAATCTATGATGCTAGAATTTCTGTAAGTGCTGTAATAACTAAAATATTAAAAATCATATTCATTAGCACAAGTCTTAGTCGGTTTATTGCTGCTGTACCAAAATAACAGATAGAATAATTTGTGAAGAGAAGAGATTACTTTGGCTTGTGGTTCTGGAGCCTAGGAAATCCAAGAGAATGGCACTAGCATCTGACAATGGCCATCTCATGGCAGAAAACATCACATGGCGAGTAAGTACAAGCATGACACACAGAAAATTTTTAAAAAGACCAAATTCCACACCCATGATTACAACATTAATTTATTTATATGGGAAGAGCCCTGATGACCTAGTGATCTCTTAAAGATCTGTATGTTAATGTCATTACATTGACAATTAAGTTTTAACAGGAGTTCTGACAGAGTCATTTAAACCATAGCAAAATATGAAAGAAAAAGTTCTGCTTAGTCTTTTCAGGTAAATGAAGAGGATCATTAGGAATGAGAATTGAAGAAAATGGGAATATTTTCTACCATAGTGTTCAGTGGAGTAGAACATATTTTTACAGCCAATTATTTCTTCAGCAAGGATGCTACTGTTGTCTTATGTACTTCCCTTTAAATACTGCTTACACTATAGAATGGCTTCCTTCATCATTCAGCCCCAACAATAATTCTTAGTGTGTGCTTAATGTTTTTATTGAGTTCATTATTATTAACAAGTATTTATTGATCATCTACTATATGTTGGCCTTTTTCTTGCTCTGAAAAACTTATGGTGTAATTGGGAAAACAAGCTAAGTGATCCTACGAAAAGAATTGTATTCCATGGCAGAGACAAAATATGCTATAAGAAGTCATATGTAAGGTGGAAGAACAATGAGAATTCATATACAGAAATAAGAATATGATCATCTAATGGAAGAAGTTACTAATAATAACTTGACAATTGCCTCCAAAGATGATTAGAGCTTATTGAATAGAAGCCATTTTTTATTTCTATAGATATTTTCATAGGTTTGGATTTGTAACAGAAATCCTGGAGGTAAAGGTGAATTTTTAGATAAAAGATGAAGATAATTAAATATTTGATCATACTGTCTAATAAGAATTGGAATATAGAAGTGGTAATTCAACAGAAGGTTGTTAAGACCCAGTCAGATTGTAGGGCTTGGGTACCCTAAAGTATGAAGTTGTCAGTAAGCAGTCAAGATTTCTGATGATGGGTGCTTTGGGCGGAAATTTTTCCTGGAGTTGCCCAAATTGAAAATCCTAAATTTTACTTCAGGTCTAAGTCAATGCAGTGAGTGTTAAAAAAATAAATCAGAAGGAGAAAGAGAACACAAAGTGGATCACTAAAAACAGAAAATCTAACAAGCTTGGTTCTGGCAAGATGTCAGTGAAAATGGCAGAATCCAAGACATCCAAAAGAAATAGCTAATTTATTAACAATACTGAAAGGAAGCAAACAAACATAAACCTGTCAACCATGTATTCTGCATTCAGTAAATCTATCCTACAGAAATGAGAAGAAATTAAGAAACTCCAGACAAACAATAACTGAGAAAATTTACTACTAGCCAACAAGCCCCATATCAAATACTAAAAGAAGCTATTTATTGCACACACACACACACACACAAACACTAGACAGTAACTTGCAAATGTATGAAGAAATAAAGGAAAACAGTAAAAGTTACTACATTATGACTACAAAAGGCACATATAGTGTATTTTTGTTTGTGAATCCACTTTTTTCTATCTTACTTAAAAGAAAATGAATGCTGCACTAAATATAAGTCAAGTTGATTAGAATGATGTCTAAAGATATACTTTGTGACAATAATTTGGGTAGGGAGACTAGGTCTATAAAAATGTAGTTTTGTATAACATTGAAATTAAACTGATATTTATTCAAACAAAGGTGCTATAAATTAAAATATGAGCAACAATTCCCAAAGAAACCACTAAGAACCTACTCAAAAATATATAGAAAAGAAATGGAGAGGTAATTTAAATGGTTCACTGGAAAATATTTCTAAAAAGGCAGTATCAGAAGAACTGAAGAACAAAATAAAGACATAAAATATGTAGGAAACAAATAGCAAAATGGCATACATACATCCTTTCTTGTCAGTAACTATACTAAAACATGAATAAATTAATCATTCCAAATAAAATGCTGAATGGATAAGGGACAAGTTCCAACTATGTGCTGTAGAATATGTAGAAAAGACACACTTTAGATTCAAATTTGTTAGAAATGCAAGGATGGAAAAAGATATATTATGTAAATAAACCTGGGGATTTCTGGTGTTCTGAAAATGTTTGAAACTAGGTAGTGCTGATAGTTGCATCACCTTGTGAATATACTAAACATCACTTTGAAACGATGACTTTTATGGCATTAAAATTATCCATAAAAATAAATAAGTACGTAAATATCTTGGTTCTTGATGATGCCCATTCCTTAGTGCAACTTTCATCAAGGCCATTTGTTGCTGTACTGGGTTTACGGATACTCCTGTATATTTTTAATATATTTCCTTTTTATGTAAAATATCTTAGGAAAGTGCTCTCCTTTATAATCGAATACTTTGCAATTATTTTGTGAAGAATCACAAAACACAAGTTTAAGGCAATTTGAGAGGAGAGGCTGGAGGTTTCATTGTTATGATAAACAGTTCTGTATGCAGTGTAAAGTGAGAAAAGTACTTTGAGCAAGGGTCTGTTGTACCCAGAACAGTCATAGGGGAAAATTGATCAGGCAATACTGAGTGTCAAGAATTTGAAGCATAGCTTTTTCTGCCCTCAAATTGCACTGGCAGTTATTTGTCAAGTACGTTATTTCCACAACTGCCATATGAAATTTTTCATCTAGAATAATCTCTAGAGATCTGAATATGATTGACAGATAACTGTCTACTTGATTGGTAAAAGAAAGTGTCTGTCTTCTTTCAAATGCCTTTTTGCCTTATGGGAAATTCTGTCATAGATTCTTAGCACCCAGAGTTTTAGAGCAGAAAGGAAAAGTTTAGCTCAGAAAAGCCAAGAGCAGCTTTTAACAAATGAGGTGGGAGGACGGGTTAAATTACTTTTTTAGGGTTATAAAATGAGTTAATTCTTTAAGATTTGGCTTCAAATAAAATGGTTAGAAACTTTATTTGTATATCCTCAGCCTGCCCATTTTCTCCCTATTATCATCCTATAGTGATTCTGAATAATTTACCTTGTTATAATTAATATGCTTATATTTTCTTTTTGCATCTTAAATATCTGTACTTTTCTTCTTGCAGATTGCAATCTTTGCAATTGGATACCATATAAATTACTCATTTATTATTTTATTTTTTACATTGCTTAAAATGTTATACATGCAGTCGCTGCTCAGCAAATGCTGAATTAAAGAGTGAATAAATGAACAAACCTATTTCAACTCACTGGATACAACTCAAAAAAATATCATTTCCATACCTATACTTGTTTAATTTCATGAAATATTTCATACAAGTGTCACATAGATAAAGATACATTGGAAACACTAAAGAAAATGTGTTTTCCATATTTATAGTCATTAAAAGAGGAGTTCTGAGGTTAAATATATGCAGACAATATTTGTCTGAACAAGGTTAATAAGTTATCCTTGATGCAGCCTGGCAGGGATTCTCAGTGCCTTAACCCACCACAACGCATTAAAGAACTCTAAAAGTCATCTTTTCACTGAACAGCTTCTGAAAGTGGAAATCGTTGTAACATATATTTTTTAAAATGTTTATCTATCTTTTAACTTTTTGTCTTCATTTCCTGATTTCTGCCTCTGTGAAGCAAAGTGGCAGCAAATACCTCTCTTTTCATCTTTTCTGATCTCTAATGAGCCTATCTATTCAACTGGAAACAGTAGTGCTCCTAATGAAGATTTTTTTTCATTACCTGGACTATTTCCGTTAAAGGTGCTGAGTGAAGTGCCAGCCCTTTAAATCAGTGATTTCCATACACTAAAAAAAAGTACTCAGGCTATTTTGTGATAAAGTTTTCATCTCTCAAGGAAGACTTTATAAAATAAAACAGAAGATATAGTGCATTTCTCATAAAGCTAAAATTAATTTAAATAATTCTTATTCTGAGACCATGTTCTTTCCTTTATAAATTGATAATGAGAATTCATGAAGGACTTTTGTTTGCTTAGTTGCTTGGTTGATTTTATTTGCTTTTGTTTACTTAGTAAAACAAAAAGTTGGTAATCTTGGTTGATTACTTTGAGAGTTTTTTTAATGTATTTCTGGTATCAGATTGCTGTAAACCACTACAGTATCATTTAACCGGACGTATGTCTTCAAATTACATTTTCTATTTGAATCTTTAGTCTTATAAAACTTTTCATATTTTAAAAATAAAAGTCATGGTATTAAAACTTCAATGAAAATGTTTTGCTTCAATTGATAGATCTTTTAAAAAGTGAATTTCTTAAAGCACATTCACCTGACATAGTTAGAGTCATGTAAGACAGAAAGTTCAGAATTTTCACTAGTGTAGAAATAGCTTCATTTCATTTTTTTCCACGTATTGACACCTCCTGAATGACTTGAAAGAGTTGGTGAAGATACACAAAGAAAAACTTTATGTCCAAGAGAATCCATCTGAGTAAATTGGTCTTTATTTAACAAAAACATGTTCATTGCACTTAAAACTGCTAATCAGAATTTCACTTTCTCCTTGTAGAAAATAAGGGAAATAAAAGCCAATTTAGACAAGGCTAGCATGTTATGACTCAGAATATTTTTCTAATATATTAATAGAGAAAGTGTTTGGCAAGATTATTATTTCCCCTGTGACACACCCACAGGTAACAAGAGGAAACCTTGGTAACAGCTAGACAGTGGGCAAGACAACATCAGGAAGCAGTGTGATGAACCTAATTGTGTGGCTATAACCAGCAGAGGCAGCCACTGCCCCTGATGTGTGACTACGTCTCAGGAGAAAATATGTCTATATATGCAAAAAATGCTGATTCCAAGGCTCATATAAAAAAGTCTTATATATATTAAAAGGCAGAGAACTCAAATGAAATTTAATTGATTCACAAATTGTACCATAAAAATTTTTACCTACAGTTATTCAACAGGATTTAGAAGAAAACGAAAAACAGATAAAAAGCCATCAGAAAACTGGAGCTGGTCACATACCTTTTGGTTTTGACGGATAAACAAAGATTTTGCCAATTACAGACCAGTCACCTTGGTGACAGTCTTGGGAAAAGTTCTGAGTTATTTGTGAGACTCTAGATACAAAAGCAGAGATCACTAAAACAAAATATTTGATCAATAAGAACAATTAAGGAAAAAAACCTCATTTTGCTTATGACTGTATTACTCAATTTGTTGTATAAGACCGTGTGATAGATAGCTTTGATTTCAGCAAGACAGTCAATGTCTCTGATGACAGCTTTGTGTAGAATATTGAGAATAATTAAGGGCACCTTATACAATTTACTGGCAAAGTTCTTTGATGCAGCCTTTAGAATTTTTCTCAACGTTCATGTGTCACCTGTCCCTCATCTTATTATTTCTGTGTCTCACACCTTGTCATCTGGTACATGCCCACTCCTTTTCTTGTGTGCTCAGATAATTAGTTTTCTGTTGTTTTTCATATTATGTGATCTGCACATTAATTTTATGGATTAAAATGCTAAGCATTCATTGAGATTAGTTAGCAATTCACTTTTCCTTTACTGGAAGAGAGTGACACTTTAAAAGTGTCATCTTAATTTTCACCCAAACATCACATTTCTTCAGATTCAGAATCTCAATAAATTATGTCAGAAAGGACATTGTCAATTATGTTTGCAAAGACTTTTGTCATTGTACCTGCATTCCATCTTTTAAAGACTTCAGCTATATGTTCGCCAGTGACAGTGAGTGATGATGCCCACTGAGACAAGTGTTTTGACATGGACATGGTGCACTGAGAAAAAATGAATAATAGCTAACTGACTCAAAATATAAGTATTCTAATACTACATTATAAGATAAGACAAAATGTTGAGTAGTCTGCTAAAGAATGAATTTGATTTCTTACAATGCATTATCAGGATCAAATCTGTCTTCGAATACCAAGATGCGACTGTGTTGGGGAAATTTTAACTATTGAATCAGAACTAAAGACAGATATTGAGTATCATTAATCCCATCCTCCCTCCCCTCCCCATAATTTCCCACCACCGTTAGTCATTTTCTTATAGTATTACGTTGGATGCTCAAGGTTCACTATATGAGTGAGAACATGTGATACTCCGATCTTTGTTTCTGTGAGAGGTCACTCAGTATTATAGATTCTAGTTCCATCCAAGTTGCTGATTTAATTTGTCTTAGAGGAGGATAGGCACAGTTTCTTTCTG
>CAUYQG010195558.1:0-26932 GCA_963574415.1 Tarsius wallacei
CCACATGCAGAAGATTGAAACAGGACCCTTACATATCACCAAACATAAAAATTAACTCTAAGTGGATCAAAGACCTAAACATGAAACCTCAAACTATAAGAATCTTAGAAAACACAGGAGACACCCTTATGGAAATTGGAACTGGCAACCAGTTCCTATTCAGAAACCTAAATGCCCATACCTTAAGAAATAAGATAGACAAGTGGGATTTCATCAAACTAAAAAGCTTCTGCAAAGCAAAAGAAACCATCAAGAGAGCAGGGAGATATCCCACAGATTGAGAAAAAATATTTGCCAACTGTAGATCTGATAAAAGCCTAACATCTAGGATCTACAAGGAACTCAAACATGACGAATGGAAAAAAACAAACAGCCCCATTAAAAAGTGGGCAAAAGGCATGAATAGACACTTCTCAAAAGAAGATATACAAGCAGCCAACAGACACATGAAAAAGTGCTCAGCTTCACTCATCATCAGAGAAATGCAAATCAAAACCACAGTGAGATATCACCTAACCCCAGTAAGAATGGCCATTATTAATAAAACAAACATCAACAGATGCTGGTGTGGACGTGGAGAAAAAGAAACGCTTCTCCACTGCTGGTGGGAACGCAAACTAGTGCAACCTCTTTGGAAGACAGTGTGGTGGTTTCTGAAAGAACTAGAAATTGACCTTCCATATGACCCAGCAATTCCTCTATTGGGAATATACTCGGAGGAATTCAAATCATTTTACAAAAGAGAAACCTGCACACATATGTTTGTTGCAGCTCTATTCACAATAGCAAAAACATGGAACCAACCATGTTGCCCATCGAAGCTGGACTGGATAAAAAAATGTAGTACATACACACAATGGAATATTATGCAGTCATAAAGGAGGACAAACATTGCAGCAACTTGCGTGGATTTAGAGTCAATCACACTCTGATCTGTCACAGAAACAAAGGACAGAGTACCATATGTTCTCACTCATAAGCAGACCGTGAACAATTACAATACTATAAGAAAGGGATTGGCAGTAGTAGGAAACTGTCAGGGGAGGGGGTTGGGATTGGCAGTTGAGGGAAACTGCTAGGGGAGGGAGGGGCATACCTCATCAACAAGGGGACCTGCATAATCAACATTTGTACACCTAACCCTGAATTGTACCCCACATCTTTATAATTAAAAAAAGGAAAAAATAAAAAATAAGAATTTTTTTAAATCCTCAAATATTTCCACTTTCTTGCCTATCCTCTGTCATCATCATGATAACTCACTGGCTGGGGGATGAAATTCATGTGGTAGGCCCAACCATCCTAGCAAAGGCCATCATAGATTAGATGACAGTCAGATGATCCCCACACATGTGAGTGAGAACAGATGAGCCTGGTCCTGATCAGAGGAGCTGCCAGACAACCGTAGACTTGTGAGAAACAATTGTTTTTTCACGCCACAGTTATTGTGTGGGGTGATTACTTATGCAGCAATAGCTAATGATACTGATAACAATAATAATTTATTGAGTATTTACTCTATACCAAGAACTCTTTTATGCTTCTTTCATAAATCACTTGATCCTTGTTACAACTCTAATAGTACCATTACAAACTCTTTTTTAAAATTCAGCATAATGGGCTGGTGTGGTGGCTCATGCCTCTAATCCCAGCATGTTGGGAGGCTGAGGTAAGAGGATTTGCTAGAAATCAGGAGTTCAAGACAAGCCTGAGCAACACAGCAAAACCCTGTCACTACAAATAATTTTTTTTTAAATTCAGTGTATTGAGCCTGAAGTATAAATCTTCAGAATGATTTTTCTTGTACCTTCAACAACACAAATATCCTATTGGCATAAACAGAAAAAGTATGAGACAACATCAAGCGCTCTAATGTACATGTAGTTGGAGTCTTAAATGAAAAGGAGAAAGAATAGAGTAGAAAAAAGTATTAGAAAAAATACCAGCCAAACATTTCTACATTTGTGAAAAACATCAACCCACAGATCTAAGAAACTCAGCAAATCACTAGCAGGATAAATACAAAGAAAACCATAAATAGACATGCTATAGTCAAACTGTCTGAAAATTGAAGATAAATCTTTAAATCAACTAGGAAAAAAATGATGTTACAGAGAAGTAACTATAAGAATTATATCTGACTTCTTATCAGAAACAATGGAAACCAGAAGACAGTGAAGACATATTTAAAGTGCTAAAGAGGAAAACAGTCAATCTTGAATTATATATGCAGCTAAAACACGCTCCCCAAAATGAGGGTGAAATAGATATCATCGATACATGAAAACTAAGAAAACCTATTATCAACAAAGAAGAATGATAGACATAATTCCTCAGGCTGAAAGGAAATGTTGTATGGAAGTTCAAATCTGTAGACGTAATGAAAAGCACCAGAAATGTACGAAGGGGGATGAAAACCCCCCCCAGAATTTATTTATAAAAAATTGTGTATTTATTCTTACATATTTAGACTTCAATCACCTTCAAAGTACTCTCCATTTGATGCAATACACCTATCAAGATGCCTTTTCCACTGCTCAGAACAGTTTTTAAACTCGTGAATTCGGATGCCTTTTAGTGCTTCTCCTGTTTTTTGCTTGATCCCTCCCACATTGGCAAAAAATTTCCCTTTGAGGACTTTTTTTATCTGGGGAAAGAAAATAAATGCTGCTCAGGGCAAGATTGGGTGAATACAGAGAGTTGGGCATGGGGGTCATTTTTGGTAAAAAATAAAAATAAAAAATAAACTGCTAGACACTTAGCACAGTATGGACAGGTTTTTGTGTAAATCACCCATCATGAAATGGGCAAACATGTCGAAAGAATCTCCAAAAAAATTTCACTAAAGCCAAACACAACCTCTCACAACAGTGCCAGCTAGTAAGTACACTGACTCTGATGGGTTCCTACAACACTTACCTAGCAAGGGAAGCCTATACTACAAGATTCCCGCATTCCAAAAAATAATTCTGGGTTTTTTGGGTCCCCCTTGTAACTATGTTGATATATATAAAAGGCTACCATTTTTCCATTTTAAAATTATATTCACGGTAAATAACTCTTTAAAGTAAAAAAAAAAAAGAGTTATATTTTGGATCTACAATTTGTGTGGATGAAAAATATATGACAAAAGCACACAGCAGAGGGGTATAAACACACTAGAGACTTCAATTTTGGGTGTTTAACATTTATTTTAATTAAATTTTATTTTAAATTATGCCTAAAGTTTACCATGTGCTCAGTTAATAGGCAACCAGAGGAACAAAAATCCTGAATTGTACCCCACAATTTTGAAATTTAAAAAAAAGAAAGCAGAAATGTAAGGCATATTCCTTGAACTCAAGGATCTTGCAAGAAGCAGAGAAAACAACATATGCAACATTAAAATACCTCAGCAATAATTACAAAATAATGAGTGGAAAATCACAAGAACAGACAAAATGCCTGGGATTTCCTAGGGTTCACAATCAAAGCAATGAGTGAACTCACTCCTATCCCATCCGAAGACATTTTATTAACCAGGAGGGAAAAAAACCAGGTTTCCCCTCATGGTTGATGACTGGACAAGTGTGTGTAAGCTGAAGTTCAGCTGCCAACCCTCAGCTGGAGCCCTTTATGCAATGAAACCGTGCAGACATCCACAGAGGCTTTGATCTGAATGGGTGGAGAGGTAACTGGTAAGACTTCCAGAATCCTGAGTTGTGCATTAAATAACTTTGTAAACATAGACTGTTCTCACATCCAAAGGAAAGCAGAATAACTGTCTATGGCTATTTTCAGAAGAGCTTCAAAGGATCTCAACACTGGTACATTTTTGGAAGTTTCACATGTAGCTTGAGCAGACGTTGCTTTGTCTTTCTGTTTCAAACAATCTTATGGAAATGTTTTATATTTCTTCTTTAAATTTCATCTTTTTAGGAAAATTTATGAGGGTAGGTAGTCAAGTGAAATAGAAAATATGAAAGTTTGTGCTTGTTAGTTAGTACTGAATATTAAATAGCCCATAAGAATATTATTAAGCGATAACTCTCCAGAAGGATCTTTAAAGAAGTCTTTTCCTCCGTCCTCATTGAACATGCTCATGTATGCATGCACACATATTCCATCTGTGCTTCTACAAATATTAATTTAAAATTTGGCAGCATGGTTATCTTAAAAGATGAGACAAATCATCAATTGCCAAATTGGGATCTAACAGCACCTATCATTTAAAATTATTATTCGTTTTTTCAAAGGGTTAGAAATTTTACTTTAATTTTCAAACTAAGGGGAAATGTGATTTGTATCTAAAGAAAATAAGTTAAAATGTTAAATAAATTTTGAATGGTACCCTCAAAATTTATAGGCTTATTAATTATAAAATTCAGGTATGCTATAGAAACTTTGAAAATACAGAAAACCCAAAGATTTATAATCCTCTAACTCAGAAATAAGCAATGCTAAGTTTTTTGTTTTCCTTCTAGTCTATGCTTTCAATATACATGGACACATTCAGAAAATAACATAGAAGGGAATAACAGGGCAAAGGAAAGACTTAGAGAAGTGAAAGTATAAAGAAAAAATTGTTAGCAGAAGCCTGATGAACTTCAGGGATGCTGCTGGTGAGGGCTTAGAGAAAAATCTAGAACATAATTTTGGAAACTAGAATACAAGAATGATACAAAATTTAGCAACACTGTTACATGAAACAAATATGAAATAAAGAAAACGTATCTATCTAACAAACTGGGCAATGCAGCTAAGGAGACTTCCAGGCAGAGAGTTGAAAGAGCTGCCTGGTTTCTTCTTGCTGCTTATAGCAACAGGAGAGAGGAGAGAGACTACTTGAGGGAAGAACTATTAAACAGAAAAGGAGCCAATACTTTCTGCTCCTGAAACGTTCCAGATGACAGACAATGGACCATGTTAACATTACAAAATGGCTTCCAGGCAAAGATCAAATCCAAAGATTTTCCGGGAGAACATGATCAAGATTAAGCTGAGTTAATAACCGTAAAATCCTATAGAGTTTCCATGATGCTTAAGGGCCTTATCTCTCAGCAATTTCAACAAAAGTCCAAGGTAGAAAATGGCTTATCTTAAAGAGATGTATTGGTGTGGCTTTGTCTATGAAATAAATGTCACCTGAAACTCCCTTGCAGAGTTTTAAAAAAGATTTTATATATATAAAAACACTATCAGGTCGGACTGATATATATCTGTAGAAACACTATCAGAAACTGCACAAAATGAAAAGTTGTCTTCAGACAACCAAACTTTGATAGGCAGAAAGTAGGCTGAGAGTATCTCTCAGCTACAAAACACAAAGTACATGTAATGAAACAAGAAGGAAGAATCAGAGGGTGAAACCAAGAGTCAAGAGGGGCCAGCCTTAGTGGCTCACACATGTAATCCCAGCATTTTAGGAGGCCAACGCAGGAGAATCACTTCAGGCCAAGAGTTCAAGACAAGCCTGGGTAGTATAGCAAGACCTTATGTCTGAAAAAAAATGTTTTAAGAAATTAATTGAGTATGGTGGCATGTGCCCATAGTACTAGCTAGCTACATGAGAGTCTGTGGCAGGAGGATCACTTGAGTCCAGGAGGTCAAGTTTACAGTGAGCTATGATGGTGCCACTGCACTCCAACCTGGACCAGAGTGAGACCATCTCTCACAAAACAAAAACAAAAGAGCTAAGGGAATGAGCCAAGAGCCACAGAGAATCATTCCTAGGAAAGAGTGGACCTGATTCCTAATTAAGGAACTTTTGACATTTCCCTGGCTGGATTTCAGAATTGCTATGGAGCAATGCCTCCTGTTTCCTCCCTTTCTCAATGAAAGTATCTACAGCAGTCATGCTTTGCCTGTCCCATCACTGTATGTCACGTGTGAGAGGCACAGATAACTTATTTATTTAACTCACAGGTCTTTAGATTGAGAGAAACAATTTCACCATAAGAATTTATCAAAAGTTATTAAACCATTCTTCAGTGTTGAGTGTTTAGAGTGCTTCTAATTTTTCATCTTAAGAAACAATACTGTTATGAAGAACCTGATAAATAATACATTGTCTAAGCATATCTAGACTAAACTCTTAAAGATGAAATGGACTGGGAGTGGTGGCTCAAGTCTGTAGTCCCAGCACTTTGGTAGACTGAGGTGTGGGGATTGCCTGAGTCCACAGGTTCAAGGCCAGCCTGGTCAACTTGGTGAGACCTAATCTCTACAATAAATCAAAAAATTAGCCGGGCATGGTAGTGTACCCCTGTAGTTCCTCTACTTGGAAGGCTGAGACAGAAGGATCACTGGAGCCCAGCAGGTCAACGCTGGGGTGGCCATGAGTGTGTCACTGCACTCCAGCCTGGGCAACGGAGTGAGACTCCAGCTAAAAAAAAAATTAAAATAAAAAATAAAAAATGAAATGAACAACGTATGCTTCCACCTGCATCATACAAGATTATGCATCTTACATATTCTCCGTCATGCTTTAAAAAAAATCCCCAAACGAGGATACATACCATCACCATTCTTATTTATATCATTGTGCTGGAGCTAGTATACTTAGAAAGGGAAATGAAATTAAAAGTAAAAAGTAAGCCAGATGTGGGGCTCGTGTCTGTAATCCCAGCACTTTGGGAGGTTGAGGCGAGAGGATTGCCTGAGCCCAGAGGTTCGAGACCAGTCTGGGCAAGTTGGCGAGACCTCATCTCTAAAGAAAAAAAAAAAAAAATCAGCCGGTTGTGGTGACACACACCTGTAGTTCCAGCTACTTTGAAGGCTGAGGTGGAACGATCGTCTGAGTCCAGCAGGTCAAGGCTGAGGTGGCCGTGAGTGTGCCACTGCACTCCAGTCTGGGTGACAGAGTGAGACTTCAATTAAAGAAAAGTGTAGTGCCGGGCGCAGTGGCTCACGCCTACAATCCCAGCACTTTGGGGGACCACGGTGTCAGGATTGCCTGAGCCCACAGGTTTGAGACCAGCCTGGGCAACTGGGAAGGACCTTATCTCTACAATAAATTTTTTAAAAGCAGCTGGGCATGGTGGTACATGCCTGTAGTTCCAGCTGAGGTGGAAGGATCACCTGAGCCCTGCAGGTTGAGGCTGTAGTGGTCGTGAGAGTGCCACTGCACTCCAGCCTGGGTGACAGAGTGAGACTCCGACTCAAAAAATATGTGTGTGCATAATCCCTAGTTATTGTGGGGAGTTGTTGCTAATATTGAAACTACAATCAGCAGAAGGGACACCAAGGAGCTCATCAGTCTGAACCTCTTGGTTCCTTGCCCCAGTCCCTGTGGCTCCTCCCACTTCTTCAGGTAAGCTTCCCTGAGACTCCTCAGCCAGGTCTTGGCTGTTGAGCATCTTGCTTCCTGGGTTGCCATTGAGTCACTCCCTCACTCCTGGCAAGCTCTTACTTGTGAGAGTTTCTGCTATGTTTTCCAGTTCCTATCCCTAAGGGCACGTTCAAGCCCAGAAGCCTGACAGAGTTTCGTCTTGAAGCTTAAATGTGCAAGGTTGCATGTTGCTAGCTCTCAGCTACCCATAGTCACAGGTCTCGGGAGTAGGTGGTGCTTGTTGCTGATCCACAAGCTAGATTCTGCCCATGAACTTTACCCTCCTCACCCAGCAAATGAGAAATGTAGTCAGGGTGAGTTGCCTTTGCTCACTCCATTGCAATACCCTCAATGACAAGTGGCTATGGCGAAGGGAATAAGTACATACAGGGGACCAGCAAGTGAATGGCCGTGCTTTGGAACAACAGGAACTACCTGTCGTCTCACGTGGCACCTTGGGGTACATCAGAGCCCCTGCAGTGATGTTGTATACACACTTGGCCTTCCTGCCATGTCTGACAAAAAGCCCTAAGGCCGGCCGGGTGCAGAGGCTCACGCCTGTAATTCCAGCACTTTGGGAGGCCCAGGCTGGAGGATTGCTTGAGCCAGGAGTTTGAGACCATCCTGGGCACCATAGCAAGACCTCGTCTCTATTATATTTTATTTTTTATTTTTTTCTAAGGGTGAAGTGTATTAAAACATAGGAAGGCAGTGAGGCATGCATTCCTGCAGCCGTCCTGGACACTGGAAAGCTGAGTGAGACTGCTACTCAGAGGAAACTCTGCAGTTACCACGCAGAGTTGGTAAGGGGGCACGGGTGGTGAGTGAAGGGGGAGGGATCTTTTCATGGCTTTTCAGGCACCTGCAGAGAGAATAGATGGTTCTCCACAGGCAGAGGAGGCACGTTACCAGAAGCTGAAATGTCAACTGTTGCGGTAATGTGTGTGCTTTCTCTGAAGCGAACTACAGCGATCAGACCCTCCAGTTTCAGCAGGAAAAGGTGGGGCTTGTAAGGATCTCTCATTTTTTGCTTGGAGAACTCTGCTGATGTATGTGCCATGTTCATTCACGGTAAACTGCAATCTAGGCCTAAAGAGAACAGAGCAACTGAGTTTCAAATGGTTAGATATAGAGAAAATATGAGAAAGTTATCTTCAACATGCAGCCGTCTATGGTGCTATTAAAATAGCACAACCTGGGATCCCTAGAGTGTAAATTTTCCATTCTGGTTTCATAACACCTCACAGTCTCTCCATTTATCTCATGAGATATTAAGGAATTCTCAAAACGGATTTACAATTAATTGTATTTCAAATGAATATATAGCATATCACACTCCATGAATCAGAGACAGGAAACTTGAAAGAAAATAAAATAGTATGTTGGTAACGTAATAAAGAAGTTGAAAATCCAGGCTCTGTAGATAACTATGCCATAATAAATGGATACAGAGAAAAAGAGTAAATACATCGGTGTGCTCTTGAAAAGTCAGTGGCACCTGTAGCTCTTTGTGGTTTAACCTTGATTCATAGTAAATTTCTTTCCTTCTGTTTTTGTTGAGACTGGGTGCACGATCATAGCTCACTATAGCCTCAAACTCCTGGGTTCAAGCGACCCTTCCACCTCAGCCTCCTGAGTAGCTGGGACTACAGGCAAGCACCAACACACCCAGCTAATTTAAAACTTTTTTTGTAGAGTTGAGATCTTGTTATGTTGCCCAGGCTGGTCTTGAACTTCTGGCCTCATGTGATTCTCTTACTTTAGCATTCCAGAGTGCTGGGATTACAGGCATGAGCCACCAGCGGATTCATATCAAATTTCAAAAGTATATGTCTCAGCTCATGATTCAGTTTGGGTTCAGCCTCTGTTATGTGCCTTGCACTGAGGTCGGCATTAGTGATACAGAGAGAAATAGCATGCATTACTAGCAAAAAGAAACAAGACTCTGAGTTCAGCAAACATTATTGAAAGCTGACTGACTGTTAAGACTCTGTGCAAAGCCCTGATAAACCCCCAAATAATGCCAAGCAGCACATGACTTTCAAAACCATATTCCAAACTGACTTTATAATGCATAATGTGCATCTGAGCATGGCAGACTACTTCTCTAATTACGTGTTACTTATGCTAATGTTAATTAGCCTGTATTCCCTGATCACCTTCAGAGGAAGAAGTGACCTTAGAAGCATGCTGGGTAACAAGATAAAAAAGGATTGAAGAGATCCACGTGTGAAAACTTTTTTTTTTTTTTTGAGTTGGAGTCTCACTCTGTTGCCCAGACTGGAGTGCAGTGACTGCTCCCGGCCACCACAGCCTCGACCTGCTGGGCTCCCGCGATCCTTCTGCCTCAGCCTTCCAAGTAGCTGGAACTACAGGTGCGCGCTATCACGCCCGGCTAATTTTTAGATTTTATTGTAGAGATGAGGTCTCGCCAAGTTGCCCAGCCGGGTCTCGAACCCGTGGGTGGGCTCAGGCAATCCACTCACCTCAGCCTCCCAAAGCGCGGGATTACAGGCTGAGCCACCAAGCCCGGCTAAAACTTTTATAATAAAAAAATTAACATCCTTGAGCTTCTAAAGATAAAACATGGCTTCTCTTCCCATCTTCTATTCCTTCTTCTCTATGCCTTTTCTTTTTCTTTTTGCGAAATCATACCCGACTCCTTAAGAATAGGAAAAATGTTTGTTGCAATCTTTATAAAAATCATGCATTATGGGAGGAGCCCCTACTAAGGGCTAGATAATGTACTAAGTATGTTCCATAAGCTATCTATTTTAATCTTTCCCTAGAGCCCTTTAAAGAAGAGATTGTTATCACGTTTAGAGGTGAGAAAACTGATGCTCAAACGTATTTACATAATCATTAAAAGGTTGAACCAGATTTGGAACATTGGTTCACCAACTTGAACACCTATGCCTTTCCACTATGAATGCACCCTAATCTTTAATATCCCAGTTTACCAACAACCAACAGAGAAATGGGCAAAGGAAAGGCACTTGACAGTTCACAGGAAAGGAAATACAAATGGCTCAAACATATTTTTAGGCATTCAATTATACTAATATTAAGAGAAATGCAAAATAAAACTTCGCCTATCAAAATTGCAGAGATGAAAAACATGACATGTCACACTATGCTACAAGGATGTGGGGAAACAGTCTTGCTCATCCATAGCTGGTGAGAGTAAGGATGGATACAACTGCTCTGGAGGGTGATTTGGCAATTCCTATCAAAATTACCCTTCTTTGGCCAGGCACCTGTAATCCCAGCACTTTGGGGGGCCAAGTTGGGAGGATTGCTTGAGTCCAGGAGCTCAAGACCAGCCTGGGCAACATGGCAAGACCTCATTACCCTTCTTTGATTTTATCCCTCAGGTATACGTGCAAAAAATTGTGAGAAATGACATATACACAAGAGTATTCATTGCAATGTTGTTTGTAATAGCAAAGGATTGAGACAACCTGATTGCTCATTAATGAGAGACTTATAAATGATGGTCATCATACAAAGAATGGTATATAACCTTTAAAAAATGAGAATTACAGCCATAAAAAGAATGAAATCATGCCCTTTGCAGCAACATGGATGGAGCTGGAGATCATCATCCTAAGTGAACTGACTCAGAAACAAAATAAAACACTGAATATTCTCACTCATATGTGGGAGCTAAACAGTCACAAAGATGGAAATAATAGACACTAGGGACACCAATACAGGGAGAGGGGCCTAGGGTTCAGAAACTACCCAGGGCACAATGTTCACTGTCTGGGGAACGGACCACCTGAGACCCAATCTCCACCACTCCACACAATACATTCATGTAGCAAACACGCGTGTGTACCCCTGAATCTAAAATTTTAATAAAAGGGGGGCCAGATAGTCAGTATTTAGGCTTAGTGGGTTATGTGGTCTCTGTCATACCTACTCAACACTGCCATTGTTGTGTGAAAGCAGACATAGACAGTATATAAATACATAAGCATGGCTGTATTTTCAATTAAACATTATTTATAAAAACAAGAAAAATGAGAATTATTGTTGACAATTTATTAAGTGAAAAGAATAAGGTGCAGAACAGCCAGAGTTATGTGTTTCCATTAGTGTAAAGGAGAAAATATACACAAGTCTTTGTTTATAAACAGATGGCTAAGAAATTAATCGCTACTAATTTCTGGGGTATCTGGGTAGTCTGGGGTGGAAGTGAGACTTAATGCTGTACACCTTTTGTGTCGGTTGAACTTTGAACCATATAAATATATAATCTATTTTACTTTATTTTATATTTTTAGAGATGGGAGTCTCACTCTGCTGCCCAGGCTGGACTCAAACTTCTGGGCTCAAGCAATCCTTCCACCTCAGTCTCCAAAGTAAGAGGGACTGCAGGCACACCCTACTGTGCCTGGCTTGTATAACCTGTTTCGTAAAAGTGAAACTTAAAATTAAAATGAATACCAATTAATTCCCTTTGATTTAAAAACACCATATTTAACTACTGAATAATAGAAGGAGGACGATGATACTTTACTGGGTTGAACGTGAAAGTTGTACAAATTAACAGGAAATCACCACCCGTTAGCTTTTTCTTTGGCCATTCATGTCTTTGGAGCTGCTGCTTCTTTAAACTTTTGTTAGGGCTATACATTGAGCTCTTTACTTTTCTTCCTTCTTCTTATAACAATAAACAATGAGAACAATTTCTAGGAGGCCTGCTATTTGTAAAGCCCTGAGCTTGGAGCTGAGGCTATATTGTCTCATTTACTCTTTACAGTATCCTTAAACAGTGGAAATACTAGCCTCATTTCAAAGATGAGAAAGCAGGGACTTAGACAAATTACTACTTTTCAGTTTAATTGGTTTCCAGATAGTATGAAGTAACTGTTTTCTAACGCATTTGGCTTTGAGAGGAAAAAGAATTTTTTGTTGTTGTTTTTTTCTTAAAGACCTTTAAAAGACCACTATGCCACACAGAAAATAAAAATGCTGCCACAAAATGTATTACACAGAGATTTTTCTAAAGGATTCTTCTCACATTCAAGTGCTACTCAGAAAAATAGTTCATGAATTATATAAGAGGTTCTAATATTTTAAAGGAGGAAAGAAATCCCACACAACTCTAGCTGCCTGTTTGTCAATTTCTCAAGCGTGTTATATACAAATCAAGTTTTCTTCTTTTACCACAAAGAGTACTCTCTTCTTTTCTTACCACACTGTGATAAAAATCATAGATATGTCCCCTTCATCATTCACATTTTCTCACAAGACACTGAGTCCAGAGTAAAAACCTGCTACACTACAAGAGATACTGCAGAAACTTTCCACTAAAATACACTTGATATGTTAGCACTGAATGAAGTCAACATTTCGGCCTTGGGCTTTGTCCCCCCATCGCTGCTTAGAAGGCTTGGATTGAAGTTATAATACTTGCAAGAAATTCTTACAAAACTAGCCTTCAATTTCCTGTTGTCCCAGCTGATATCTTCATCAGCGGAGTTCTCCAACCTCCTCTCTCTTGGCCATGAAGTACTAAGACCTCACTACGGAACTCCCAAGAGAGTGCTACTGCGTTCTCACTCAACTGAAAACAGTTTTCCCATCAAATTGCTATTTTGGATTCTAGAGGGTTTTCAGTGTGCTATGGAGTTTGCATTAGAATTCACACATCTTGATAATGAAAACTCTGTGTTGATATTGGTGGAGTTACTGACTCCCAGGGCAGAATTTCGTGTGCAAAACACAGGATAAAAGTAACATACAAATTCCTCTATTTCTCTTTTGTACTTTGTTATTGTTTTCTTTTCTTTCTTTTTTAAAAAAATATTTATTTGGGGTCTCTGTCATTCAGGCTGGAGTGCAGTGGCATGATCACGGCTCACCACAGTCTTGACCTCCTGGGCTCAGGCAGTCCTTCTGCCTCAGTCTCCTGAGTAACTGGGACTACAGGTATGTGCCACTACGCCCAGCTAATTTTTAAATTTTTTTTACTTTTTGTAGAGACGAGGTCTCACTATTTTGTCTAGGATGATCTCTAATTCCTGAGCTCAAGCAATCCTCCCACCTCGGCCTCTCTTATAACAATAAATAATGAGAGTTGTATTATAGTCATGGGTCACCGCACCAGGCCTGGGTTTTTGTTGATATGGATTGTGCTTATTGTTTCCACACAACTCAATCTAGTAGGATATAGTATAGTCACCATCAATTTATGTCACTGCATTGTTCTAGGCACTGAGAATTCAGGCAGATACAAGACTAAGTCCCTGCCCTCAGGAGTTTGATATTTTATTAATATTCTACCAGATTCCATAGAAAGTACACAAGTAATTATGTATGCCAGATAAGTGATCTGTAACACGAAATAAATGAAACCAAATAACAGGGTAGGAACTTATTAGGAGCACATTTCAGCTGGGCTGGCCTCCGAAGGCATCTCTGAGGAGATGCCACTTCCACAGGGGTCTGCAGGAAGCCTGTGGTCCCCTGGGGTAAGAGACCCCAGTACACAGGGAACAGCAAGCTCAAGTCCCTGAGCTGGGAGTGGGTTTGGCAGAAATCACATATAGTATGTCCCCCTCACCATTCAGTTTCTCACAAGTCATCAAGTCCAGGATAAACGCCTGCTATACTAAGAGACACTGCAGAAACTTTCCACTAAAATGCACATACAGAAAGGGAAGGAAGCAAAAGGGACAATGTAAGGAAATGGGGTCAGAAAAAGTAGTTGAGATCCCTGACAGGCCCTGTAGGTCGTAATAAGGACTTTGGACATTGGAAAGCTATGGAAAGCTTTTGAACAAATGAGTGACATGCTCTAATGTATGTTTTAAAATGACATTTTTGGACTCTATAATTATCTAAAAATTTAGAAGTTTAAAAAATACATGTCTCTGGCTGTTGGGTGGAGAGAAGACTAAGGGGGATGTGGCAGGCAGACTCCCACATGGCCCCCAGTGGTCCCCACCTTCTAGTGTTCCCACCCTTTAGAATGAGTACAGGCTGGACTTACTTATAATGAACAGAATATAACAGAAATCATAGGATGTCGCTCCTGAGATTTAACTACAAAAAGATGGTGGCTTCCATCCCGAGAATTCTTTCCCACATCTACCCCCCCTCACACACTTAGGATGAAAGCAGCTGCCACACTGCCAGCCGCCCCGTGGCAAGGTCCACACCATGTGGCCAGGAACTGATGATATATGTAGTCCAAAACCCAAGAGGAGCTGAAGCCTGTGACAGCACATGAATGAATTTGGAAGTGGATCTTTCTGCCCCAGTCAAATCTTGAGATAGCTGCAGCCCAATCAACAGATGGACAGCAACTTCCTAAGAGACACGAAGGACTGAACTAAGATGTTCCAAGCTTCCTGACTCACAGAAACTATGTCATAATATATGTTTGGTTTCTTTTAAGCATTGTGTTTTGAAAGAATTTGTTACACAGCAATGAATAACTAATGCAGGGGAATAAGAGCAGAAAGACCAATTAAAGGTTGATGCAGCAGTTAAGAGACAGTGACTTAGAACAGGGCAGTCATGACAGAAGTGGTGAGAAGTGGAAAAAGACAAAAGAAATAAGGAGAGCCCCGTGAGGCCCTGGTTTCCACTCCATGGAGCATAAACATCCGATCCCATACTGGCATAGCCTATCAGCAGTGATGGGTGGGAAGAATAGCTCTAGAAGGATTCTAAACCTTAGCTCCTGTGGAAAGTGTGGAGGCCGGGCACAGTGGCTCACGCCTGTAATCCCAGCACTCTGGGAGGCCAAGGTAAGGGTATTGCTTGAGCCCAGGAGTTCAAGACCAGCCTGGGCAACATAGTGAGACCTCACCTCTATCAAAAAAAAAAAAAAATTGGCTGGTTGTCTGGTCCTGGTGGCACACACCTGCAGTCCCAGAGACTTGGGAGGCTGAGGCGGAAGGATTGCTTGAGCCCAGGAGGCCAAGACTGCAGTGAGCCATGAGCTTGCCACCGCACTCCAGCCTGAATGACAGAGCGAGACCCCCCAAATCAAAAAAAAAAAAGTCTGAGGAGAAAGCCTGGCCTGGCTTGAACCTAGTCTGAACTATGTGACAAAGATTAAGGAGCTGATTCAAGGAGGCCAGGAAAGCAGAAGTGACCATGGTTAAGACCATGGGTTCTGATGTCAAGAAGGTCAGGTAGGAGTTATTGCTCCTCTATTGCTGTGCGAACTTATTTAAATTCTTCAAGCTTCAGTTTTCTTTTTTTTAAATTTTCTTATGAACAATTTAATTTTAAAAATATAATACTATACTAGCATAGCATTACACAGGTGACTAAAGGGATGGGGCTGGAGTAAGAGAGTGCTAGAAACTCGGGGTACACAGTCAGAACTGTTTCAAGTAACAGTAGCTGATTCCCTCTGCCTTCTTGGGAGTCAGAGTGTAGATTGGTCACTGAAGGATTGCCAAGGTCAATACCTTAAAGTCATATCTGAGATTTAACTAAATTCCAGATTCCCTGGCAAGGCTCACATCACCACTGGCGTTGAGTGCTCTGGCTCCATCAACAGCCCGTGCAGGATCTGTTGTATCAGCTCTGCTTGTTACCAGTGTCATAGCCATTCTTCAGCTCGCAAGGCTCCTCACCATTTTGCTCCATGACATCTAAGCCAGAGAATTCCCCACCTCAAGTGTCCAAGCTTCAGTTTTCTTGACTGCAACAAAAGAATGATAATGGTACTTCACTTTAGTACAACACTGGAGGATTGGAAGGATCCACTAAGATAGCAAAGTGCTATCCTTAGCACAGTGCCTGGCACGTAGGTTCTCAACAGATGAGCCTTGAGCGGTTGTGATATGAACCGTTTCTGCCACTACTGTTCTGACTCCCTGGAAGCACACAGGCTGAATGAAGGAGGCACCAGTGCCCTTCTGCCCAAAGCCAAGCTGCACTGCTGCATCAGAGATTGCCAACAGTGAAGTATGCCCATCCCTGTACAGATATTCTTCCAGGAAGAGCTGTAATCAAAAGCCTGCTTCATACCATCAGTGAACACAGCTGCTGGTTCCCTCAGCTCTCTTCCCACCCTTGATAAGAGAGCCTTTAAAATGCCTTAAAGATAAGTCCTGCTGCTGAGCTGAAAAGGGCCCCAGTGGGGACAGGGCTTATTCATTGGAGAAACAATACTCCACAGAGTGTCACTCCTTCCAACCACTCCATGCACACTGTGTCACCACATCTGCTTCCTTGGCAGCTACTGTCTACTTTGTGACCCACGGATATACAAAGAGACAACCCACAGAAAAAGAAGGCAAAAGATGATGGTGGGTCCCTGGGGGACCGAGTGTCCACCAAGGCACCCACAAAGTTCAGGCTAAGCCCAGGGGCTGTCCATCATGTCACAGCTGTGAGACACACCCCTGCTTGGATGGTGCACCCCCACCTAGGCATTTGGGGTCTTGTCATGAGGAGTGAATGCACAGCATCCAAGGACAAGCCTGGCTCTGCAGCAGTTAAGTTCAAGGACAAAAATCACCACAAAGAGCAGTCATCTTTCCAGCTATCATCATTCATGGATGATGATACTATGAGCAAACAGCACCATGAATACAAAGAACAATATTATCAACAGGCTTATATGCAAGTATACACATACACACACACACACACACACACACACATATATATATACATACCTATGTACACATCATATGATATCATCAAAAACTAAATACTAGGCCAGGCCTCATGTCTGTAATCCTAGCACTTTGGGAAGTCATTGTGGGAGGATTGTTTGAGCCTAGTATTTTGAGGTCAGCTTGGGGAGCATAGCTAGACCTCATCTCTACAAAAAAATTAAAAAATTAGCCAGGCATGATGGTGTGCATCTATAGTCCTAGCTACTCGGGAGGCTGAGGCAAAAGGATGGCTGAGCCTGGGAGGTCAAGGCTGCAGTGAGCCGGAATTGTGCCACTGCACTCCAGACTGGGGACAGAATGAGACCTCAACTCAGAAAAAACAAAAACAAAAACAAAACTAATGTGTTTGCAGGAAAGAACTGGAAAAAGCAAAATTTTTGCTTTATGTATACATCTAATCTTCAAGTTCACTGCTTCGTTAAAGAAACCCACCTGAATCCAAGAAGATGTCATCAGGCTCAACTTTCTGTTCTAAAATGGAAAACTTCAGAAATCCAAATGTACTTACAAATCAAAATGTGTTTCATTTAGGTCTATGATTGAGCCATAACCTCCTGCTAACACCCACAAACCATTATATTTGGAAATAGAATATCAAAAGTTATGCAATTTGCAAATTTCCCTAATATTCCTCCCTATTGTGGACCTTTGCCAGCACTCTGTCATTTCTAATCTATAGTGTCAGCTTGACAGTTAAAGCAAACAAGAGCTAATGTTTGTGGCAGGAGAAAATAATCAGCACATCCATTCATTAGCATCAGGCTCACACATTCTTTGTCAATTATAAATATTTGCTTGGGCTAAATTCTGCCACCATCACTGAAGCCATTACTGCCTGTAACTTAGTGATATATTTGAAGAGTCAAGCTTCTGGCATTTTGCAGCTGGGGCTCAAGAATAATCAAAATGTTCATAAACTAACACTTGGGTCCTAGCACAGTGTCTTCCTCAAGTTAAAAAATGATTATCCTAGACAATGGAACTACAAGTCAGACTCTGATTCATGAGTTTCATAATGATGTTTCTCAGCTATATCCATTAGCTTCTGTTAAAAGTCTCTTCAATTGCCATTTGGGGAAATTTTTTAGGGGAGATTCAAGTACACAGTTGGACGCACACATTGGCAGATGCTGCAGCCTTCTTGGGGGAGCTCCAGGTCCTACAATGTAATGGAAGTTACCAGTGTCCCATCCAGATTCCCTTTAGGGCCAGCACTCCCGTCCTCAGCTGCTGTGAGTAGCGGTGCTAATAAGTCACAGCTGCCTTCTTCTCCAGACACCTGCCAAATGGGAGCAGCCTGGACTTGGGAGCTGTGTCCCCCCACTCATCCCTTGACCTCAGCCAATGACTTACTGACATGAAATGTAAAGGGCAGGCGCATTTCTCTCAAGGAAGGGACCAACTCTGTAGTGCACTAATGGAACCCATGGGACCAGACTGAAGTGAGTCTCCCGGGGAGATCACATTCTTGGTTAGTCCTTTTCTCCTGACTATCCTGGCACTCTCAGTTGCTTTCGCATGAGAAGATCCTGGGGGAAAAAATCACTTGTAAGAGAATCTCCATCTCATAGTCTGCTTCAAGGGAGACTGACCTGAGATATGAAGAACTCCTCCTTGCCCAGGATGGGACTGTTCTCCTGCCCAGCCCCACCAGGAACCTAAAGCTTCATCAATTGAACTGATTGCTATTTCCCCAAGACTTGAGGTAGAAGGTCTTTTCCTTTGCGGTAGTCTAGGTGTTTTCCCTATAGATTGCGAGATACCCAGTCCAAGGACTGTGTCTCATTCATCCTCAGTGCCTGATGCAATTCTGGCGGAATTCCGTATCTCAACCCTGACTGACAAAATCCTTCTCAACCTTTCCTGGAAATCAATTAGGAAAAAAAAAAAAAAAAAAAACCCAATAGAAAAGCAGGCATACGATATAGGGAGGACAGCTCACTGAAATGGAAATAGAGACATGAAAATGTAAGAAAGATATGCTCATTCTGGCTCCATAACTAGTGAAATGTGGAAAAAAAACTACACTGAGATACCATTTTTCAACCTTCAGCTGGGAGAAAAAAGTCCAAAATATGTTTGTTATTCTATTCCTATATCCAGCCCAGTGATAGTGGGTTCTTTATCCCCCTTCACAAATGAATTGTCAGTCTAAGAAATGCCCCTGTGGGAGTTCACTGTTGGGAAAGGAATCTGATCAAGCTCTAGAAAACCCTTCCAAGCTGTGGGTGAAAGGGGATTGCAAAGTCTTGACCACCAGCCTGAACATCCACTGCCTCGGGAATGTTATGTGTTATACTCTGTTCCTTCTCTAGTTCATAAACAAAACATGCACCTTTCCTTATTTCCTCTGTTTGTCCTACTTCTCACTTAGGCCAGAGTCATTATTGTCACTATTACCTGTTTCCCACTTTCACCTGAGATCTCTCTCTCCAAGACCACAAAACATCTTGCTAACAGAAGGATCATGCCTTCAGTGTGTCATGTATTCCCTGCCATCTTACTGCAACAAGGGATTCAGTGGAGTAAACATTTTCCTCTGTCATACTGAATCTGCTAGTTCAGTGTGTATACAAGGTATGTGTGTTCCTCCACAGATCTGTGTGGTTTGTGGTATTATTGTTCCCAAAATTTTGCTTTCTCTCTCTACAGAAGGAGTACATGCCGTCACTTCAGTGGAGTCAAGTTGGCCTTGTGATTTGCTTGGTTGGTGAAATGTGAGCAGAAGTGGGTGGTAAAGGCCACTTCCAATCCAAAGCTTTGTGACCCATCATGTGGCTCCACCATCCTGCTCTTTCCTCTGCTGCAAGACCTTCCCTAAGACTAGTATATCCCAGAAAAGGTTTATTCCTTCGGCCTGGCTTCTGGAGTAAAGACAACATGGAGCAGAGACATATGAATGTGAGTGAAAAATAAACCTTTGCGAACTTCAGCCCCTGAAATTTGTCATGGCTATTTAACCTAACCCAGCTGTCTGTTACCATCTATAAGCCCCAGTGCATCTTATTTTTCTTTGTATCCTAAACAGCACTTCGTATAATCCTTTGCCCATAGTACACATTCAATTAAGCACTGGCTGAATAGGATTTTTCTCCTTCTCTGTTGTTTCCCTTCCCTTTCCTTTCTAAACAATTCCATCCAAAAGCCATTACGAGGGACCAAGAAAGACAGATGTTTGGGGAAAGTGTAGAAGAGAATGTACAGTGGCCCAGAACAGGGTGCTGAGCCTGAGCAGGGCCAGATGACTTGATTAGTTAAATCATTAGATGATGGGTCCTGGGGGCCAAGTTTCTCACTATCAGAGAAGGGAGTTATATAATATAGGAAGAGGGAAGATGATAATAAACCCTGTTTTGTGGGATTGGAGTTGGAGATGCCAATGTGATAGTGACTCATCAAAACTAGATTTGCCTTATCTGGCCTACTCTTCATTACCAGTGAACTAAAGCAAAAGCAATGGCATGCAACATTTCCCATACCACCATGCGCTATGGTCTGAATGTCTGTGCCTCTCCAAAATCCATGTGTCAAAATTCTAAACCCAAAGGTGATGATAATAGAAGGTAGGGCCTTTGGGTGATGACAAGGTTGTGAGGGCAGAGCCCTCAGGAATGACTGATGCCCTTATCAAAGAGGCCCAAAGACACTCATTCAGCCCAAGGAGAAGCCATCTGTATGGAAGTGGGTCCTCACCAGACACCAAATCTGCCAGTACCTTGATCTTGGACTTCCTGACCTTCAGAACTGTGAGTAGTAAGTTCCTGTCTATAAGCGACCCAGTTTATAGTATTTCATTACAGCAGCCCAAATGGACTACAACAACATGCTTAAAAGTTCAAGGAAAATCACAGACCTAATATGCTGTTAAAGTGGCTTCATCTTCAAAAAGAAATTTAGCAACATAGTTCTCAATATTCCTGGAGTGGTAGATGTCCCTGTCAATAATTGCTAATTAATTAACAATTAAGGATCATACCCTACTTTCATCTACAACTTGAAAGGGTTTTATATGGCTTTATAAAATTGATTTCCCAATAGTAGGATGCCACAGGGGCATCCCTTGATCAAATAATTCAGCTGCAGCAGAAGGAAAACAGAACTCATTGTCATTGGGCCAGATCTATAGATAGAATGAAAGTTTATCTATTTGGATTCAAGCTCTATCACTCTGGTACCATGTCATTTAGTGATGTGTATATTTTTATCTCTCTTTCTTTTAAAACCTGATTTTTATTTTCAGGAGGAGAAGCAGCCTTGAGCATCATCGAAGTTTGGGACTTGTTTTGGCACAATAACTAATGTATTTTGTAACTATCTCATTAGGACAAAGGCACATGGGAAAGTTTCTTACCAAGCATTTATGGAGCAAGAAATCCAGGTCCAGCTGCTCTCACAGATCTGAATCCAAAATCTCAACTTTCGGGACTGGATTTTGAGGGTGCTAAAGAAGAGACCCAAGGGTGTGAGGATCTTGTCACCTAAAGTTTCATCTGAGTTTATTTAGAACCGTCTAATCCACTCACTATAGAGGAGAAAGATGAGAGTTCAGGGGAAAGAGAAATACCAATCACAAACCACTCATTCCGATTCAGAAGATGATGCTATGTTTTCTCCCAGGGACAGAAATAACACACATTCTTGGACCCAGGTTTTTAATGGGGCTGAGCAATGTCTTTGCCCTCATGGCATGCTAGCTCTCTGCTTTCCCAGTGATAACAGCTGTGAAAGGCTATGTGTCACAGGCAGGTAAGTGGGGGAAAGTGAACTGAACCAGGCATTAAATGGCAATCAGGCATTAAACACAGTTTTGTACCAGATGCTGTCCTGGATACCACAGATAGGAAGATGACAAAACATGGCCACTTCTCCTAGGGAGATAGACAAACAAATCACTGTGATACATGAAGTGGGAGAGTTACATAACACTAGTTGACAAAACACTAAGGAGAGAGTGGCTAACACTGTCTGCATGTCTAGGGGGGGTTTCACAAAGGAGGTGACATTTAACCTGTACCTTAGAAGACAGTAGAGAGTCTCACAGAAGAGGAAACAAAGAGTTCTGGAAACTTGAAGTTTGGCTTTTGCTTCTTTACTTATTGGTTTTTTGATTATCAAAGCAATAAATATTCAGTTAAAAATGATAGAAAGTGGCCAGGAGTGGTAGCTCATGCCTATAATCCCAGCACTTTAGGAGGCCCAGGCAAGAGGATTGTCTCAGCCCAGAAATTCAAGACCAGCTGGGCAACTTGACAAGACTTCATCTACACAATAAATAAAAAAAATTAGCAAGGTGTGGTGGTGCAGAGCTGTAGTCCCATCTGCTCGGAAGGCTGAGGCAGAAGGATTGCTCGAGCCCGGCAAGTCAAGGCTGCAGTAGACGTGATTGTGCCTGGGTGACAGAGTGAGACCCTGACTCAAAAAAAAAAAAGAAAAAGAAAAAAGGAAATATATATATATAAAGTACCCTCAAAAAGAAGTAAAAAAAAAATGGCCCCCCAAAATGACCCATAACTCCAATATCTAGGGGCACTATTGTAGCAATAATTAAAATTTTTCCATAATTTATTGTTTTATTTTTCCATGCATTTTAATATAAAGTTGCATTTATACTACATTTTCAACTTTGCATATTACGTATTTATTTTTTATTTATTTTCTCAAAAGATATTCTATCACTAAAGAACTTGGTAAATCAATGTTTGATAACATCTCTCTCTCTCTCTCTTTTTTTCTGCTGCAGAAAGGCTTATTTTCATTTGGTCCAGGGCTTGGGAGAGAACTCCAGAGTGCTTAAAAAGCTGCCAGTGGCTGGAGGGGAAGGTTCCTAGTCGTGCTTGGGGGTGAGCCGTTCCAAGAGTTACCCGCCCAGCGCAGCCTGGGGCCCCTCTAGCCTGTGGAGGTAGGTCAGGGGGCCTCCCATCTTCTGGATAAGTTTCATTTCCTCGTCTCGGAAGTGGTTCTCCGGGAAGTCCCAGAGATGAGGATCTGTGCGGGCAGATCCCAGGGCAGAAAAATGCAAAAGGGCGTGGTTGAGGTTCTTCTCCAGGGCCAGGCGGCTTCCGTGGCGTCTTGGATTTTACCCCACTCATCTGGAGACGGCTTCTGGACATCCTGGAAGACCGCACGGCCGCCACGCTGGTTTTGCATCTTCTAGAGACTCTCGGCGCCCCTGCGCTTCTCCTCAGCCAATTCGCAGATGTGACCCGCGCCCTCCAGCGCCACATGGTCGCAGTGAAACGAGGCCAGAGAGCGGTGGGTGTCTGAGGGCCGCAGAAACAGATTGACCAGGCGGTTGGCGGCTGCCTCCACCTCGGTGGAATAATTCTGGTGAGCCTAGGAGCTCAAGGTTGGTCGGCAAGAGGGAGCTGACCGCAAAAACGGTGCTGGCTGGTCCCAGAAACAGGAGGTGGCCGAGAAGGTGGTATCGAAGGTTGCGAGGGGAGAAGAGATCAGAGGGCGGTGGGAGGCCGGAAGGGAGGAGGCCCGGGGTCTGTTCTGTCCAAACACTGTTGAAGCAAGAGACGGATCCGCAGGACCACCGAACACCCTACAGATAACTTCTTAATATCTCATCAAGCAGACTTACCATATATGTAAAAATTAATCTATAGTGGATTTTTTTTTCTACTAGTTTTCAGTCGATAAAGAATATTTCTGTTTGGGCGTGGTGGCTTGCACCTGTAATCTCAGCACAGGCCAGGAGGTCGAGACCAGCCTGGGCAACATAGTGAGACCTTGTCTCTACAAAAAAAGAAGAAAAAAAATAGCCAGGTGTGGTGTATGGCCCTGTAGTCCTCAGTCCCCATAGGCTGAGGTGGAAGGATCATCTGAGCCCAAGAGGTCGAGGCTGTGGTGAGCCGTGATTGTGCCACTGCACTCCAGTCTGGGCCACAGAGTGAAACTCCAACTCAAAAAAAAAAAAGTGTCTGTGTGTCAATTTTTCCCCATATTTTAGAAGCTGAAATCCTGAGTTAAAGTATATAAACATTATTAACACTCTTGGTAACTGTCCATAACTATCTATAAAGTTTATGCCAATTTAAATTACCCTTAACAATGTATGGCAATGCCTTTCTTACCAAATCTTTACCAACATTGTACAGAATTTTTTAAAAAGGAGTTTTTATTAAAATGCACTAATTGAAAATGTACAACTCTCTGGAATAGTACCATTTTAAAAATATTTAGGCTGGATGCTATGGTGCACACCTGTTAATTCCAATCCTTTGGGAGGCCAATGTCAGAGGATTGCTTGAACCCAGGAGTTTGAGACCTCATCTGTACACACACTCACACACACACACATACACACACATACACATATATACACACACACATTAGCCAGTATGGTGGTATGTGCCTGTAGTCCCAACTACTTGGAATGTTGAGGAGGATAGATCGCTTCAGCCTGGGAGTTTGAGGCTACAGTGAGCCATGATCATGCTAAGGCACTCCAGTCTGAGAGTGTGAGATTTTGACTAAAAAAAATAATAATAATTTAATGGATAAAAATTTGCATTTCTTTTATTACTAGTAAAGTCAAATGTTTCCTTGTGCTTATTAAATTCTTGAGCTTTCTCCTTTGTGAATTGTCAGTTGATGCCATTTATCTGTTGAGGTCTAAGTGGTTTTCAAACATCTGTAAGTCATACTTGCTGTAAATTATTTTTCCCCAGCTTGTTGTTTCTTTCTGTTTTCATTGTGATACATGTGACAACCAAAGCTTTTTACTGTTTTTTGTGGTCAGTTCTTTTAGTCTTTTCCTCCGTGACTTTTTAAAAGTAGATTCAAAATATTTCTGATTTCTTTGAGACTTCTTTGACTTGTGTGTTATTTAGAAGTGTGTTATTTAATTTCCAAGCATGTGAGGATTTTCCAGCTATAGTTTCATTCCATTGTGGTTGGAGAATATGATCTGTATGATATCTGTACCATTTAATTTGTTAAGGTGTATCTTATGGCCTAGATTGTGGTCTACCTTGGTGAATGTTCCATGTAAGCTTCAAAGGAATGTGCATTCTGCTGTCATTGACAGAGTATTCTACAGGCATCAACGGGATCCAGTTGTTTGATGGTGCTCTTCAGGTTATCTGCATCCTGACTGATTGACTGCTTGCTTGATTCATCATTACTGACAGAGGGATGCTGGACTTTCCAACCATAGTAATGGATTTGCCTATTGCTCCTTTCAGTACTATCAGTTTTTAACTTGTGCATTTTTGACATTCGTTGTTAGGTGCCTATGTGTTTAGGGTTGTTATTTTCTTGGAGAATGAATCCCTTTACCATTATGTAAGGCCCTGTTTTATTCTGATGATCTTTTTCTTCAGAAACTGGCTTTGTCTGAAATTAATATAGATATTCCAGCTTTCTTTTGATTAATGTTAGTATGGTATATCTTTCCCCATTCTTTACTTATAATCTATCTGAGTCTTTATACATAAAATGCGTTTTTGTAGGCAACATACAGTTAGGTATTATTTTTTAATCTATGCGGACAATCTCTGTCTTTTATTGGCATATTTAGATTATTCAGATCTTTACCATGAAAACCAGGTAGAAAACCCACAAAAGGAATTCCCTCAAAACTGTGGCCCTCAGGAATTTCTCACTCTCACGCTAGCTCCCAATTTCTCAGCTCCCAAAAATTAATTCAAAAAGATTATTTAATATACTTTTTTTTAAGTTGGAATCTCACTCTCAGGCTGGAGTGCAGTGAATGATCTCAGCCACCATAGCCACAACCTGCTGGGCTCAGGCAATCCTTTTGCCTCAGCCTTCCAAGTAGCTAGAGCACAGGCATGTGCCACCATGTCCAGCTAATTTTTTTATTTATTGTAGAGCCGAGGTCTCACTAAGTAGCCCAGGCTGGTCTCTGGGCTCAGGCAACTGTCTCGCCTCTGCCTCCCAAAGTGTTGGGATTACAGACGTGAGCCACCACTCCCGGCCTTAATGTACAATTCTCAATTGACCAATGTCAATAGAAATCTAGCCAAGGAGGTAATGATTCAACATGTCTGAAAGACCATTTGCTTTCAGATAGACAACCCTGCATTCTGTCTAGAAAGTTTCTGTGAAGCATCCCTTTAACATGGATTTGTTTCTGTGGTGCCGCTTTACACCTACAGAGACCTCACAGTCAAGTCTTGAGAGCAGAGAGCCAAGGAGAAGTAAAAGGAAGACAGAGTGCTGAGGAAAAGGGGACTTTCTTTGTGGGCTCTTGGGCTGTGCTTCTGGAGAGGGCAGCTCCATGGTCCTCTCAAAAACAACAATCTGAGCAGGAATTTTATGCCTTACACCCAAAGTACCACTTTTTATCTGCTAGTAATTCTGTATCTATTCAGAGCTGCTCAGTTCACAAATTTGGTCAATGTCACACTGTGTTGTCATGCCCCAAAGGAATTTCACAGCCCCTGGTTGCCTCCTATCTCTTTACTGTGATGAGTGAATAAAAGCTCCCATCCAAATTTGGAGCACAGTAAAAATATGAACAGCTCTGGGTGAAGCCCCTGGACAGCCTTTTGTAGATCATCAACAGAATTTAATAAAAACTTCATAATAATTACATTACTGCACGATCTAAGCAACAAGAAAACCATAGCAATCAAGACAGTGAAGTATTGGCTTATGGATGGACATATACAGCAATGAAACAGAACCAAGATTTCAGGAAGAAACCCTTACATTTTTGACAAGGATGTAAAGACAATTCAACTGGGAAAGAATAATCTTTTCAACAAATAGTTCTGGGACAAGTGGCCATCCATATGCAAAAGAATGAAGTTGAACAATTATCTTGCAACATATACAAAAAGTAACACAAAATGTATCCAAGACCTAAATGTAAAAGCTAAAGCTACAAATTTCCCAGAACAAAACATAGGGGTAAGTCTTCATCACCCTGAATTAGCAATTACTTCTTAAATATGATAGCGCATGCACACGTATGTTTGTTGCAGCTCTA
>CAUYQG010195559.1:0-27996 GCA_963574415.1 Tarsius wallacei
AATGGGAACATTTCTCCTGGAAAGTGGAAAAAGACAAGGCTGCCCACTCTCACCCCTCCTGTTCAACATTGTGTTGCAAGTCCTAGCTAGGACAATTAGACAAGAAAAGGAAATCAGGTTTATCGAAATTGGAAAAGAGGACGTCAAGCTATCCCTCTTTGCTGATGATATGATTCTTTACCTTGAAAATCCAAGAGAATCTGTCAAATACCTGCTTGCACTTGTAAAGGACTTTGGAAAAGTCTCAGGGAACAAAATAAATGTGCAAAAGACAATTGCATTCCTAAACACCAACAACAAGCAGGCAGAGACCCAAATTAAAAGCACAGTCCCATTCAAAATAGTCACACACAAAAAAATGCAATAACCTCGGCATCTTTCTAACCAGAGAAGTGAAAGACCTTTACAATGAGAATTACAAAACGCTGCTCAAAGAAATCCAAGAAGGCACAAAACAAATGGAAAAATATCCCATGCTCATCATAGGAAAAATCAACATTGTTAAGATGTCCATCCTACCAAAGGCAATCTACAGATTCAACGCAATACCCATTAAGTTACCAACATCATTCTTCTCAGACCTGTAAATGACATACAAAAATTCATATGGAAACATAAACAACCACGAATACTCAAAACAATCTTTAGCAAAATAAACAAAGCAGGAGGTATCACACTTCCAGACTTCAAACAAAACAGTCTGGTGTTGGTGCAAGAACAGGCATATAGACCAACGGAACAGGATAGAGATTCTAGAAACAAGGCCTCAATTTCTCAAAGCCTCCAACAACAACCACTGGGGAGAGGAGAATCTATTCAGTATATGGTGCTGGGAAAACTGGCTGATCACATGCAGAGAATTGAAACAGCACAACCTACCTATCACTATATACAGATATTAACTCTAAATGGATCAGAGACCTAAACATAAAACCTCAAACTATAAGAATCTTAGAAAACACAGGAGAATTATGGGAATTGGAACTGGCAACCAATTGCTGATCAGAACCCTAAATACCCATACCTTAAGAAACATGATAGACAAGTGAGACCTCATCAAACTAATGAGCTTCTGCAAAGCAAAAGAAACCATCAACAGAGCAGGGAGACAGTCTACAAATGGGAAAAAAAATATTTGCCAACTTCATATCTGACAAAGGCCTAACATGGAAGGAACTCAAATGTGCCCAAAGAAAAGGAAAAAAAAAGTCTTATTAAAAAGTGGGCAAAGACACGAATAGATGCTTCTCAACAGAAGATATACGGGCAGCCAACAGACACATGGGAAAGTGCTCAGTCTCACTCATCATCAGAGAAATGCAAATCAAAACTCCATTGAGACACCACCTAACCCCAGTAAAAATGGCCATTATTAATGAAACAAACAACAAGAAATGCTGGTGAGGCTGTGGAGAAAAAGGAACGCTGTTACACTCCTGTTGGAATGCAAACTAGTGCAACCACTTTGGAAGACAGTGTGACAATTTCTGAAAGAACTAGAAACTGACCTTCCATATGACCCAGAAATTCTCCTATTGGGAATATACCCAGAGGAATTCAAATCATTCTGCAAAAAAGATACCTGCACACGTATGTTTGTTGTAGCTCTATTCACAATAGCAAAAAACATGGAACCAACCATGCTGCTCATCAAAGCCAGACTGGATTAAAAAATGTGGTCCATATACACAATGGAATATTATGCAGCCAGAAAAAAGGATAAACATATGGACTTCAAAGCAACTTGGATGGATTTCGAGTCGATCATACTCAGTGATCTATCACAAAAACAAAGAACAGACTACCATAATGTTCTCACTCATAAGTCAACCTTGAACAATTATCATAATACTATAAGAAAGAGATTGGCAGTAGTGGGAAACTGGCGGGGGTGGGAGTGGGATTGGCAGTTGAGGGAAACCTCAGGGGAGGGAGGGGCACACCTCATCAACAAGGGTACCTGCATAATGAACGTTTGTATACCTAACCCTGAATTGTACCTCACATCTTTATAATGTGATGTTTCAATACATGTATATATTGTGTGAAAATCAATCCAGATATTTAGTATATTCATCACATCATATATTTATCACTTCTTTATTTAGCAATCATTTAAAATCCTCTCTTTAGCCGGCTCGGTGGCTCACCCCGTAATCCCACGCTTTGGGAGGCTGAGGTGAGTGGATTGCCTGAGCCCGCGGGTTCGAGACCCACCTGGGCAACTTGGCAAGATCCTCATCTCTACAATTAATCAAAAAATTAGCCGGGCATGGTAGCCAGTGCCTGTAGTTCCAGCTACTTGGAAGGCTGAGGCGGAAGGATCGCCGGAGCCCAGCAGGTCGAGGCTGCGGTGGCCAGGAGCGTGCCACTGCACTCCGGTCTGGGCGACGGAGTGAGACTCCAACTCAATAAATAAATAAATAAATAAATAAATAAATAAATAAATAAATAAATAAAATAAAATAAAATCCTCTCTTCTAGCTATCTTGAAATACATGGTAGAATATTGTTATCTGGGATCACCTCACTGTGCAATAGAACATCAGAACTTAATCCTTCTATTTAACATAACTTTGTACAAGTTCACCAACCTCTCCCTAGACCCCTTGTCCCTTAACCTTCCCAGCTTTTGGTAACCACTTTTCTACTTCTTCTTCTCTGAAATGAACTTCCTTTTATTCCACATGAGTGAGATCATGCAGTATTTGTCTATCTGTGTCTGGTTTGTTTCACTTACCACTGGTCATGGTAAATCATGTTTTTTAAATAATCTGTTTAATTTGTTTTTCTCTCATTTTATTGAGAAATTTTGTATCTATGTTTGTTAGGGACTTTCATCTCTAATTTTCTTTTTGCTGTGTCCTTGTCTGGTTTGAGTATCAGGGTAATACTGCCTCTTATAATGAATTTGGAAGAATTATCTTTTCTTCAATTTTGCAGCGTATCTTGAAAAAAGCAGGTATTCATTCTTTGAATTTTTGGTAGAATTCAAAGGTGAAGTAATTAAGTCATGAACTTTTTTTATTACTGATTCAATCTTGTTACTTCTTATTGGTTTGTTCAGGTTTTCATGTTCTTTGTCATTCATTTTTTGTCCTGGATACATAAAACTTTTTATTATTATCATTTTATAATTATTTGTTTGTAATAGTTCTTATGATCCTTTGTAGTTTTGTGGTGCCAGTTGTAACATCTTTCTCTTCTTTGATTTTATTTATTTGGGATTTCCCTTTTTATTTTCCTCAGTCCAGATAAAAGTTTGTTCATTTTGTTTATCTTTTAAAAATTCTTAATTTCATTGATTTTTTAGTTTCTATTTTGTTTATCTTTGCTTTGATCTTTATTAATTTTTTAAAAGTTTGCATTTGATTTGTTTTGTTTTGTTAGTTCCTTGAGGTACAATGTTAGGTTGTGCATTTAAGGTCTTCCTTTTTTGAGGCATTGCTTAATGCTATAAACTTTCTTTCCTCTTAGAACTATTTTTGCTGTATCCCATAGATTTGATAGGTTGTGTTTGTATTTTTATTTGTCTCAATAATTTAAGAAAATTTTTCTTTTAATTTCTTTGCTGATCTTCTTATCATGTGGGGAGTATGTTGTTTTCATGTAGTTGCAATGTTTACAATGGTTATCTTGTTACTGATTTCTAGTTGTATACTCTTGGGTTGGAAAAAATGTTTAATATTATTTTAGTCATCTTAAATGTGAGACATGTTTTGGACCCAAAGTGACTGGTACAGAATTTACCCTTTGACAGGATACCCAGGTGACTTTTGTGAACCTTCAGTTGAAGCACTGTATTACCAGTCACACTTAAGGGGCCATTAGGGAATCAGTGTATTTATCAGTGAAGAGACAGACAGCTTTCCCAGGAGCTTTGGTTGTAAACTTGAGCTTCCTAGAAACACAGAAGTAAGATATGTATGGTTCTTGCAGTTATTAGCAATAACTACTAATTCTATAAGCTCTTATTATCCTCAATTGTATTGATTTAGCTTATAGATGTTTAAACCTGGAATATCATCTATATATAACATATACAAGAATATCCTTGAAATAACCTGTAGGGCAAAGCAACTTTGCACATTTTAGACCCAGGTATTTTTAAACTGCTCAAGATTTAATTATATGTTATATTTAGTAGTAATTTCTCAAATTACTGCCACCTATTATCTCATCCTTATTTTAAACCTCACCTTTGAAAAAGACAGTTTAACCTATACGTTAAGGCAATTCTTAAGAAATTAAATTACCTAGGAAACTCGAGTGACTCAGATATGATATTTGTGGACTATATGGATTTCATCAGTTTTTGGATAAAGTTATCATTTTTATATGCATTTAAAAATAATCGAGATGTCTGTTTTATGTCTTATTAAAAATAAACTAAATGCTCTTTTAAGAGATTTTTCAAATTTATTTTAATTTTAGATTCACGGGTACGTGTGCAACTTTTTTACATAGGTGTATTGTGTGATGGGAAGGTTTGGGCTCCTATTGACTGTGTCACCGAGGTGGTGAGCATGGTATCCAATAATAGTAGACTTTTCACCCCTTACCATCCTCTTTAGGAGCCTTCATTTTTTGTTGTTCCCATCCTTATGCCCATGTGTATCCAGTGTTTAGCTTCCACTTATAAGTGTGAACATATGGTATTGAGTTTTCTGTGATAATTCACTTAGAATGATGACCTCCAGCTGCATCCATGTAGCTTCAAAGAACATGATTTTTTAAAAATAGTTGCATAGTATTTTATGGTATATATGTAGAATATTTTCTTAATCTAGTCCATCATTTATGGACATTGGGTTGGTTCCATGTTTTTGCTATCATAAATATTGCTGTGATAAAAATATGAGTGCAGGTATTTTTTTGAAAGAACAAGTTCTACTCAGTTAAGTATAAACCTAGCAGTGGGATTGCTGGATCAAATGGTAAACCTATTTTTAATTCTTTGAGAAATCTCCAAACTGCTTTCCACAGGGGCTGCACTTGCTTGCAGCCCCCATCAACAGTGAATGATCATTCCCTTTTCTCTGCAACCTCACCAACATCTGTTGTTTTTGACTTTTTATTAATAGTCATAATGTCTGGTTTGAGAAGGTATCTTACTGTGGTTTTGAGTTGCATTTCTCTGTTTATTAGTAGTGGTGAACCTTTTTTTCCTATGTTTGTTGACTGCTTGATGTCTTCTTTTAAAAAGTTCTGTTCGTGTCCGTTGCTCACTTTTTAATGGAAGTATTTATTTTTTTCCCCATTAATTTTAGTTCTTTTATAGATTCTGGATATTAGACCTTTGTTGGTTGCTTGGTTTGCAAATATTTTCTCTCAATCTGTAGGTTATCTATTTACTCTGTTGATGGTTTCTTTTCCATAAACTTTTTAGTTTAATTAGGTCAATTTTGGTTTTTGCTGCCTGTGCTTTTTAGGACGTCATCATGGATTCATTAACTAGGGCAATGTTCAGAAGAGTGTTTCCTAAGGTTTCATCTAAGATGTTTATAGTTTGGGGTGTTATGTTTGAGTCATTAATCCATCTTGAGTTAATTTTTGTATATGGTGATAGATATGGGTCCAGCTTCTGTTATTCCTCTGGCTTTGTCCTTTGTGTTAGGTTTCTTTGCCTATTCTGGCTGTTGTTTGATTTCATGTTAATTTAAGTATTGTATTTTCTAGATTTGTAAAAAGTGATTCTGGTAGTTTGATAGGAATTGCATTGAATCTGTAGGTTACTTTGGGCAGTATAGACAATTTAACAATATTGACTCTTCCAATCCATGAGCATACAATGCTTTTCCATTTGTTTATGGCATCTTTGATTTCTTACACCAGTGTTTTATAGTTGTTATTGCAGTGATCGTTCACCTCTTTGGTTAGATAAATTCTGAGTTTTTTTTGGGGGGGGGTGTTGAGGAAACTATTGTAAATGGGATTCTGTTTTTCATTTTGTTCCTAGCTAGTTTGTTGTAGATGTATAGAAATGTAGCTAATTTTTGAGAGACGATTTTGTATCCCAAAACTTTACTGAAGTTGTTTATAAATGTTAGAAGCCTTTTGGTGGAATCTTTAGGGTTTTTTAAATATAGAGTCACATTATCTGCAAAGAGAGATAATTTAACTTCTTTTCCCATTTGGATACCTCTTATTTCTTTCTCTTGACTGATTGCTCTGGCTATGACTTCCAGTACTATGTTAAATAGTAGTGGTGAGAGTGGAGACTTGTTTAAGTTTTAACAATCGGAAAGGAATGAGACATTTGAATTTGTTTTGTTAGCACTTCCAAAGATTTAAACTGTGGCAAAAACTTGCACAATTATCCTCAGTAAGTTATATAGGAGTGACAAAACTCCTTCTTACTCTGAAAATTAATTTTGGTTTTATACCCAAGATATACTCAAAGATACCTTTGGAAAAAAATCTATTGTCTCATCTGGGTGCATTGCCTTACACCTGTAATCCCAGCACTTTGTGAGGCCAAGGCAGGAGGATTACTTAGCCCATAAGTTTGAGACAAACCTGAGCAATATAGCCAGACCTCATCACTACAAAAACTCAAAAGGTAATCTGGATGTGGTGACATGTGCCTGTAGTTGCAGCTACTCAGGAGGCTGAGGTGGAAGGATTTGCCTGAGCCAAGGAATTCAAGGCTGCAGTGTGCCATAATTGTGCCATTGCATTCCAGCTTAGGTAACAGAGTGAGACCCTGATTCAAAAATCAACAACAAAAACACCAAACTAATATCTCCTTTTTGTTCATTTCAAATTCATCATAATTGACCCTTAATATATCTCATAGAAAACAATGTTATTTTGATAGAAATTATAACAACGGAAGTATTAAAAGTAGATTTTTTACTTGCTTGAAAATGATCGGCCGGACTCGGTGGCTCAGCCTGTAATCCCGCGCTTTGGGAGGCTGAGGTGAGTGAATTGTCTGAGCCTGTGGGTTCGAGACCCACCTGGGCAACTTGGTGAGACCTCATCTTTACAATAAATCAAAAAAATTAACTGGGCGTAGTGACACACGCCTGTAGTTCCAGCTACTTGGAAGGCTGAGGCGGAAGGATTGCTGGAGCCCAGCAGGTCGAGGCTGAGACTCCAACTCAAAAAAAAAAAAAAAAAGAAAAAAAAATTATCTCTGGTTGATGTTGATACAAGTTTTGACTTGGAATAAAAGTTTTTATGAAAATAAACAACATTAATTAAAACTTAATATTCGTATTATTTTATATTTTCTGAATTGTACTTTATATTTTAATTATACACTATTGATATTCTTAAAGAGTAAACACCAAATTTTAAGTGTCTCAAAAATTATATTGAAATCTGCTTCTGGCTGCTTATGACTGATATTGTATTTTAATGAATATCTTTAATGATATGTTTTTAGCATAACAATTGAATTAACATATCATTTGAATAAAATGAGCACTCGGATGATCAAAAAATATTATATCATTTATGTAGGAATGAAAATGATACTCCATGTTAATGTGTCTTATTGTTTTGTTGTTAAACAGATTTTTCATTATTTGCATTTACTTCACTTAAAACTTAGTGTTTTCTTTTTCTGAATTTTAAATATGAATGCTTTAATATATGTTATGCAAGTCTATAAAACTATAGATATTTTATTTAATATATTTAAAATAAAATAATCTAATTAATCATTTATAAAATGGCATAGATTCAAATGATGCTGCTTTACTGTTAAAACTTGGACATTTAAGTTGAAAACATAACCAAAAAAAGATACTAAATTATTAAAAATATTACATGTTGGGATTAATTTTAAATACATATAGTTACCTAGCTTGAAGGTAATTCAGGAGCTGTAACTAAATGCATGATGTATGCGTATATTAAACACTATACAATTATCCAAATACTGGGTGTGTGTACATGTGTATGTGTGTGTGTTTTTATATTTGGTTGTTGAATTCCAAAAATATTCAAGTATGTGGTAGTACACTCAAATTTGAAAACTGTTTTTTCCATTTTCTACATGTGTAAATCCAGAAAAATGTAATCTTCTGTTAAAATGGTAGTTATTAAATGAAGGGACTCTAAAATAAAATTTTTAACATTATTTTCAGTTCTATCATTTTCTGACTTTTTAATGTCTTAGGCTTAAAACCTTAGATAATTACCTAAGATAATTTTAAATATGTAGAACTCTTATAGTTGTCAGATGTAAAATTCAAATAAAATGAAAAGTTCTCTGTCTTAATCAGTTTGGACTGTTATAACAGAATACCATGGGCTGGGTGACTTGGAAATGTATTTCTCATAGTTCTGGAGGTTGGAAAGTCTAAGGTCAATGTGTCAGCAGATCCAGTGTCTGATGTTGGTCCACCTCCTGAATTACAGACTACTGTCTTCCTTCTTATAAGGGTGTCATTTCCATTTATGATGGCTCATCACTAAATTACTTCCTAAAGACCGCAGCACCAAATACCATTACACTAAAGATTTAAACTTCAATATATAAATTTGAGGGAAAACACACATATTCAGTCTAGGGAAATCTCTTTTCATTTATTTTTAAAAACCATCAATTTACCAAATTAATAAAAATTATTATGAAATATGAGTCACAAAATATCTTCATATTGTATATTTAAATAAAAGAGGTAGTGTTCTCTAAAAAGTCTAGTATTAAAAACTGTAATGAAATATGTAAGATATAAGGTGCCGTTTATTGGTAATTGTGAAGTGCTAGATTCTGAAAAGCATATTTTATAAACATCTCAATTAATTATCAAATCAGCTCTCAGAAATAAGTATTATTTTTTCCATCATCAAAACCATTTTAGAGCAGAGAAACCTTGTTTTAAAATAGACCTTTAGTCAAAAACTATAATAATAGATGAAGAAGGCTATTACATAATAAATAATAAAGCAACTGCAGCACTCCACTTTCAGCAGTTGACAGATTATCCAGATAGAAAATCAATAAAGAATCACTAAATTTGAATTATACTCTAGACCAAATGGACCTAACAGACATTTACAGAAAATCCCATCTAAACAGTTGCAAAATATAAATTCTTCTCAACAACATATGGAACATTCTTCAGAATTGACTCTGCATTTCCAATGAGACTCTAGAGGATATTGATTTGAAAAGTCTCCAGAACATAATTAAGTAAGATTTAATGTTTTGAGAGAAAGAGAGAAAAGTATGGGCTCTGATTGTTAAATTTTGACAATACTTAAAGTATTTAGATAATAATCAGTAAAGGAAAATTATTAAACATTTATTAGGTGCCACATAAGGCACTCTGATTCTCATGCTGTGTTTCTAATAATCAAATCCTTTATAGTTAGATATTGTGAGTTTAAAATTTTTAATATCTATTTTACTGTTAGTTTATTCATTTTATTTTACAAATAAGGCTAACCAAAGTTTCAGACATCTCCCAAGAAAAAAGAAAAAACAGAGCTAGTGCTCAAATTTAGGTCTGACTCCAAATTTGTTAGGGTCAGCTTCTAAATATGTTGTATTCGGATATAACCCAATATCTCTGAAAAAGATATAAACTTAGGTAGTCTCTGGGTTTCTACAACTTTTTCATGTAGTTTAAATATAGGACTTTGAAACAGAGAATCATATAACTGGACCCATAGCTTACTCTCTGAATAACCAACATTTTATAATACTTCTGGTGCATACTGTTGCCCACAACTTGCAACCAGGAGCCAGCTGGCCATTACTTAATACATTCATGCTCTCCTGCTCTCAAGCAGTTGAGTTGTATGCTTATCAAGAGACAGTTGGGAGATCCCAAAACACATATATTCTGGTTGTTTAAACGTTGCCTCAACCGATAAAACATAAATGTAAAAGGAACAAAAAGAGTTGTAGGTGTTGTTATTTATACTCCTAAGAAAACCAATGTAAAGTTTTAAGAAGACTTGATAAAGACAAGTTTCTAAAAACTGTTCTAAAGAACAGGTGGGCAAACATTAGGACTAAACTGTCAAAATCAACAAGAATATGCACTTAAATTATTTTCTAAGCATCGTGAAGTTTTTACTGTACTTAAAAAACGATTTTAAAAATGTGTATAAAGGATGTGTTTTTGAAAGATTATGAGGACTTCATGTACAGTCAACATTAATTGATCTTGCATCTAAACATTGGTAAGAACAAAATCATGAATTTCGCAGCAACCTGGATGGAATTAGAGTTTATAATACTGAGTGATCTTTCACAGAAACAAAGATGTGAGTACCACATGTTCTCACTCATAAGTGGACCTTAAACCACTACGGTGATGCTATAAGGATTGATAGTAGTGGGAAACTACGGGGGGCGGGAGGGGAAACAGTGAGGTCGGATTAACGGTAGTCGATATCTGCCTGGAGAAGGGGAGGGGCACACTTCATCAACAAGGGTACCTGCACAATGAATGTTTGTATACCCAACCCTTAATTGTACCCCACAATTTTAAAATTAAACCAAAATGATGTAATTTTGATATGCTGTAAATATTTTTAAAAGATGTTTATTAAAATAATGTGTAATTTTAAGCTAGTTTTAATTGATTTTTTCTGGTTAATAATCAACTGTTTGCTTTAATCACACTGGACAAGTGACTTTTAATGACTTTTATTACGATTGTAGACACTTTTTTAGTTTAGCTCACATTCACACTTTCCATCTTCCCATATGCTTTTCTCTTTATGTTTTTTACAGTCAACTTGACTCAGCCAATGTCCTGTTCGCTGTCCTTTTCTTTGTCATTCATGTGTATTGCTCTTTTTCTTTTAAGAATCTCTTTCTCTGTCCATTTCAGTGTTTCTTTCTTAAACCCGCTTTCTCCTGCTTTCTCTCCTAAACCCATGATATAAAATAAACATTTAAGCCGGGCTCGGTGGCTCATCCTGTAATCCTGCACTTTGGGAGGCTGAGGTGAGTGGATTGCCTGAGCCCGCGGGTTCGAGACCCACCTGGGCAACTTGGCGAGAACTCATCTCTACAATAAATCAAAAACTAGCCAGGTGTGGTAGCGCAGCCTGTAGTTCCAGCTACTTGGAAGACTGAGGCGAAGGATCGCCAGACCCCAGCAGGTCAAGGCTGCGGTGGCCGGGAGCGTCCACTGCACTCCAGTCTGGGTGACAGAGTGAGACTCCAACTCAAAAAATAAAAATAAAAATAAAAATAATAAAATAATATTTTCAGTGTTATATAATAGAAATAATTAAAACATGACACATAGTGAACATCCAATATATCAATGTAACAATGGAGAAAATGTTTTTGTTATTTTATCTGGGAAATTAATAAGCAGTTAAATAAAATGTCATATTTTGTAAATGTTACTATTTTGGACAAAATAGTTTAATGTAGATTTTCCCTCACTAGAACTCTTTTCTAGATCCATCTAGTTTTCTATTGGAGTGTTTTAAACAGACTCCACATAAATTCTATTTATTTATTTATTTACTTATTTTTGAGTCAGGATCTCACTCTGTTGCCCAGAGTGGAGTACAATGGCATGATCATGATTCATTGCAGTCCTGACCTCCTGGGCTCCTTTTGCCTCAGTCTCCCAAATATCTGGAACTACAGGTGCACATCAGCACACCAGCTAATTTTTCAGATTTTTGTGGAGATGAGGTCTCATTCTGCTGCCTAGGCTGATCTCAAACTCCAGGTCTCAGGCAATCCTCAGGCTCTAAAAGTGCTGGTATTACAGGCATGAGCCACTGTGCCCAGCTATTTTATTGGTTTAGTTTTAATTGTTCATCACCCTCATCATCTTATTATTTGTTATTTTTCTTGTGGTTACAAAATCTATTCCTTTTGAGTTGATTGACACCGACTCATATTAAAGTTAATTCTTATGTTTTTTTGCAAGTTTTATATGAAATTATTTATAAATATTAGGATATTCAAAGCTACAAGTCAAAAAACAAAAGAAGTATGGAATATGCATGACAAATGGACATATTTCATTGGATATTTGAGAATAAATTGAGAGTTACATAAAGCTAGGAGGTGGCTATTGCAAAGGTCTGAATTAGGGAAAAATGAGTCTTATTCAGCCAATAGACAGCTGCTAGATTTTCTTGGCATATGAGACTGCTAAAGGAAAAGTTAATATTTGTCTTCTTTCATAGGGAGACCAAGATATGTGTCTTGAGTAGGTTAATAGGGTCAGTGGAGCATGCCATATATCGTGTCATTGGTGTGATTATATAGTAAGGCCAAAAATGAAAGCAAATGGTCACTTTGGTCACCTTCTTTAAATTTAATTTAATTTTGTCTCTTTCTACTCCCATTGACATACATTGTAGGCAAGATTTTTAAGCCTTAATGATAGTTGATGTATGAATGGAGAGAAGATGAAAAACAATATTGTGAAGATTAGTTCCAAAGACTTTTATAAAGTGTTAGTAACATGTTTCTGATTGTGCTACTAAAGAAAATGAAAAGTTATGTTAAAATAAAGGTTAAGTGTCCTCAGGGCAAGGCGATGTTACCTCTCTCTCTCTCTCTGTTTTAGCCAGTTCTTGCCTTTAGTACATGGCAGGTACTCTTTCTCTAGAAATATTAATGTTTGGAGTCTTTCCTATAATTAAAGAACTAGTTCTTTAAAAGTGTTTATAACGAATTTCAAGGAAGAGAGTAGTAGAGTTCATGTGTGTGTTTGTGTATGTCTGCAGACACATGTGTTCATGCATATCCATGAATTGAAGAAAAAAGCACATTTCATTTTAGCTATGTTTTACTACTTAGAAATGTATCCAAATTCTTCCTTTCATGAAAGGATATTCAAAATGTCAAAGCATACAGATTTTCACAAAATTAAAAACAAGTTATTAAAAATATAACCCATGGCCCTACCTTTTTGTTATTATTTTTTGGAAACATTTTTTGCTCTTAGAGAATACTTGCTGTTTTCTTCATAGATGTCTATGATTCAAAAAGGCTTTAGAATCCATATTATTCAATATCCCCTTATTGCTAGTTTTTGTTGTTGTTGTTGTTGTTGTTGTTGTTGTTTTTGTTTTGAGTCGGAGTTACACTCTGTCGCCCAGACTGGAGTGCAGTGGCCGCTCCCGGCCACCGCAACCTCGATGTGCTGGGCACCGGCGATCCTTCTGCCTCAGCCTTCCAAGTAGCTGGAACTACAGGTGCGTGCTACCATGCCTGGCTAATTTTTTGATTTTTTTATTGTAGAGATGAGGTCTCGCCAAGTTGCCCAGGCAGGTCTCGAACACGCGGGTTCAGGCAATTCACTCACCTCAGCCTCCCAAGGCGCAGGATTACAGGCTGAGCCACCGAGCCGGCTCTTAGTGCTAGTTTTAATGCCAGTTCCTCTATTCCAAAGGGGAATAAATTCAACTCCACTTCAAATGCCTCATTGTTACAAGGTGCTCATTTACAACATACTTAAAACCATTGTTACTTTGTATAAAACAGAAAAGCTATTCTTTTCTCATAGAACTTTACAAACTCCTTTGCATAGGCTTGACTACTACCTTTACAAATAAATCCTGAATTTAACCCAGTAAATGTTAATTTTCACTCATTTAAAGTCCAAAGCTAGTTGGCAGCTCTACAGAGCGATTTTATCTTTGTTGTGACTCAAGAATCTAGGCTAGGTCTATTTGATGCTAACTTATCTCAACTTGTGACTATCATGACTACAATGACATTAAAATTGTGTAGAGAACTTTCACTTGCTTCCAACCACCTTCTACCAAAAGTGATACATTCCCCTTCCATTCACAGCTATTAAAACAGTTAGTCTTCCTTCCTGGAAATTTTGAAAGGCTTCCCAAATCCCAGGAAGTAGAGCCTAATATATTGAGCACAATAGTTGCTATTACTTTGCATATTAGCTGTGCAACCATGAACACTTTCATAAAACTCTTCACATTCTTCTTTATCTCATCTTAACACTTAAAATAATAAAGCTGACCTCAGAAGGTGACTGCAAAGATTAAATAAGATAACTCATGTACCTTATATAACACATGGTCTTGAAAACAGCAAATATCTGCTTTCATTTTAAAAACAAAAGAAATCTCATAATTATTTTTTCTTGATAATGCATTGTTTCCCTTGACTGTATGTTTAAATGCATTTACTATACATTTTCAAGTTTTAATTTCACTTGGTGTTGTGTTAGCAAATCTTTTAAAACAGAAAGGGAAGATCATTCAGAGAAAATTAGAAATATAGTATACAGTGCAATGAGTTTTTTGTAATATCCATTGATAAAAAGCATTTTTAACTATTGGGTTATGATATACTCACTTGGTAAATGAATTGTAGATGAGTCAAAACTATATCTCCCCTCTTAGAATTCTGGCCAGGTCTGAGAATTAAAATGACCTAAGATAGATAACCAGGAGAAATGTATACAGACTTAACATTAAGTTTGATGTGCCTCAGAAGACCTCGTAAATAAATGAAAACCCAATGAACTGACAAAGCCTACATGTGTTTGTATTAGATTGAGCAAAGAGGCAAATGCAGAAAAGTATCTAGATAGTGGAGAGGCTAAAAATATAGATAAGACTTGTTTTAACAAGGTCTATTTCTCCAGATTCTCCCAGCTATGACTCCCCATAAAAACAAAAACAAAAACAAAAAACAAACAAACAAAAAAAACTTCTCTTTTCCTGGTACAAAAAAGGCATCTTCTGTATGGAAGTTTTAATCTCCTGTTTTCAAGAAGGAAAAGGACAAATTAGAATGCTTTTCTTGCATCTGCTACTTTTCAAGCTGCCTTTTTAGTAAAGTAATCCTTATTCAAAGAGCAATATTTTGGGATACATATTCTGCCATTCTTCAAAATTAATACAGAAATGTACATAAAAATTAAATGCAAAAATTTGATCCATTATCTGATATAATTAATATTTTATTTTTTATTTCATTTATGATTATATGTTATATAAGCCTGAAACATCCATTAAATTAGAACCATGCAGTGATGTCATGAGTGTTGTGGATAATTATTTGGGATAAATAAAATGAATTAAACATGTATAATAGGCATTAAAGTAAATATTAGAAGGAAAATCTGTGTACAGATGGAGGGCAAGTTACAGCTGTTCCCAGGAACATTTAAAGTATGCATTCTTATTTTATAGGTTGGGTGACTTTCCTTATTTATTATATTAAACATTATTTGTATTTGCTCTCTGGATATGAAAACACTGTGTGTGTACTTGTTTAAAAATTGTTTCAAAGATAGTATTCAATATAATAGGGCTGCCTGATTAATGTCTCTCATGGAATTGGTAGTTCATTGGTTGTATTTGTTTTTTAATATGAATATACTAGAAAGAAATAAAAGCATTAAAAATATATTTTAATTTGTGAGATGAAGGTCTCCTGACCAGTATTATGTCTGAATAAGACACAATGAAAGCTGGGGAGAATTTTAGTGCCAACATACAGAGGAAAATGCAAAGCCTGCTGATGAGCATATGGTTTGAAAAGAGAATCAAATTTGACACCATACATATCTCTCTATATATCCTCTAAAATATATTTTTTTCTTTTCAAATTTCCCCATTTTCGACTCAATCCAGCTGCTTCTGTATAGATACTCTGCTCACTGGTTTTCTTCTATAGTTTTGTTTTCTTTTGTTTCCCTTACACCACACAATTTTCTTGCCTTATTTATAGTAGTTGGACAGACAGAACTGGTTTCAATATTAGTTTGGAAATATGCATTGCAAGTTCCAAAATGGTCTCTATTGTTCTTAAATGATTGCAATCATTTTCTTAAAACACTAATGCAATATGAAGGATAAGATAAAGAATAAGCAAAGTCCAATGCAGAAAGATTGCCTTTTGACTTTAGTATTTCACCCTTAGAAATGCAAGTTTCTCATAAGCACTATATCTCCAACAGATAGAAGTCTTCTTTGATTAATATCAGCATGTTTCTAGATCGCTCACACAGATCTCACAACCTTTGTGACCAAATAAACTCTGAATATATATATATATATATATTTTTTTTGAGCTGGAGTCTCACTCTGTTGCCCAGACTGGAATGCTCCTGGCCACTGCAGCCTCGACCTGCTGGACTCCGGTGATCCTTCCGCCTCAGCCTTCCAAGTAGCTGGAACTACAGGGGCAGGCTACCACGCCGGCTAATTTTTGATTTATTGTAGAGATGAGGTCTCGCCAAGTTGCCCAGGCAGGTCTCGAACCCGCGGGCCCAGGCAATCCACTCACCTCAGCCTCCCAAAGCATTGGGATTACAGGCTGAGCCACCAAGTCCAGCCTCTTGACTCTTTAAATTACTTCAGATTTCTAACTAGGTGCCCGGTAATTGTTTGTTACTTCTATCGCCCATATCTGGTTCCTATCTGTCCCTCCCCCAGGGAGCAGCCAAGGCTGGTCTCTGTAGAATATGCATATTCTTGTATCAAATCATGGAGTTAATGAGTCACAAGATGAAGGTAACCAAGCAACCTAAAGATAATGCAATCATCACATTTAATCAATGTGATTATAAACAATGTATAAGGATTTGAACAATTAACTTGCTTGATTATAAAACTGCTGTGCTATCCCAAGGTGCAAATTCTTTCATCACCAGCCCACCATAGGTGACCTTCCTATGAGTGTAACAAATCAATATTTCTCACTGCTGGACTTCTGAGTGACCTCTTTGGACTACATAAAGAACTATATGCACAAAGCCTCTCAGATCGGTTGCTACCACGTTACACTAGATCAATTCTCTTTTCAATCACTGAGTATAAGAAATAGTGTTTAACAACATTCACTTGTATTCTATCTTCTTTGCCAAATTCAGCAGTTTTACTATTATTTTAATGTGAATTCTAGATAGCATTAGGAAGTATTTTTGTCTCAATAACAAAAGTAAAGGTGAAGTGGTGTGCAATTTCAAGTTCCCAAATTTGTCTTTTTTATGTGTGTGTGATTTTAAGATTGAAATAGTTTGTTGAAATCTATCTTTATTAATGGCAAACCAAGGAAGGAATCAATAACTGTATAATATAGTGAGCACTATTTTCTTCATAGTGGGCATTGGTAATGTTCAGTGGAAGATTTTAACTCAATGTTATATGCTTTGGTTTGAGTGTTTTTCCCCTCTGAAACTCATGTTAAAACTTAATCCCCTTGTGGAACTCTTGAGAGGTGAGGTTTCTGAGGGAAATTTGGGTCATGAGGCTGTACGGAGTCCTTGATTAATCCCTTTAAATTTTAATTAGTTAATCAATTCATGTGTTTATGGAGTGATGAATTATCATGGGAGTGGTACTGGTGGCCTCACAAGAAGAGGAAGAGAAACTTGAAGTTTCACACTCATCCCCCTTTGCCATGGTATGCCCTGTATCACCTTAGGCAGAGGGTCCCCACCAGCAAGAAGGCCCTCATTAGATGTAGCCCTGAATATTGGACTTCCCAGCTTCCAGAACTGTCAGAAATTTCCTTTGTAAGAAATTAATGGTGCTGTCTCGAGTATTCAATTATAGCAATAGACTGAGATATTGTTTTGAATTTGTGTGGTATAAGTTTTCAGAGAAGAAATTACTCGTTAGCATTTAATCAAGGGCTTTCTATATACTTCCAGAAACTGTCAAGCCACTTTATTTAAATGATGAGTAAGGTTATTAAAAAACATAGTCTCTTCATAGTCAGATAATGTCAAATTTAAAACAGAGCATTAACCTGTATGCCCGGGCAGTCAGTGTGAGGAGTAACATAACCCTGTCCAATTTTCAATGCCACTTTAACACTCATTTCAGAGTGTTGAGGAAGAAAAAAAGCAAAAACAAAAAACACAGCATTTAACCCAAGTAATGGAGGGAACACTTAGATGTAAGACAAGCTGGTTAGTCTATGACATCTGTACTTTAACTATGCAGAATTTTTAATCGGTAAATAGACAAATAAGAGCTTTTACTTGTACATCAGACTGAGCCCAACTGTTTACTGTCTCTCCTTTCCAATATCTCACTAAATGGCAGAATTTCTGAAGTTCATAACAATTATATATGGCACATTTTAAACTATATTATAGCCGGGCTTGGTGGCTCAGCCTGTAATCCCACGCCTTTGGGAGGCTGAGGTGAGTGGATTGCCTGAGCCCGCAGGTTCGAGACCTGCCTGGGCAAGCGAGACCTCATCTTTACAATAAATCAAAAAATCAGCCGGGCGTGGTAGCGCGTGCCTGCAGTTCCAGCTACTTGGAAGGCTGAGGCGGAAGGATCGCCGGAGCCCAGCAGGTCGAGGCTGCGGTGGCCAGGAGCAGCCACTGCACTCCAGTCTGGGCGACAGAGTAAGACTCCAACTCAAAAAAAAATAAATAAATAAATAAATAAATAAACTATATTATGCTTTCTCTGTTTTCCCTTAGGTCTTCATCATTTCTTGTCTGATTCACTTGAAGTGTCTTCCAGTGGTTCCTGACCTCAAATCCATTTGTGTTATGGCCTCCAGCATGATCTATTTTAAAATTCCATTTCACAATACTTTTATTTTTTCTGTACTTTAAGACAATATGAATACAGATCATAAAGTAGATTAAAGCCCTGAATAAAGCTTAAAGTTATCTAAGTTGTTGACACTATTATGATTATTTACAACAGTAGCCTTATTCTTTAAAAAAAAAAATCACTTTGATATATTTAGCAATAATTGACCTTAATATGAGTAACCATCCCCCAAATGATCAGAAAATTTTTTTAAAATATGTACTATATGCATAAACTTATATGTGTATATATGTATAAGCAATAAATATTTATTTATATGCCTATATTACACATATAATATAATAATTTTCTGAAACACTTGAGGATGTATATACAGTTATAAAGCTAAAAAATCTACAAAAGTTGAAACTAAATAAAAAGAATATGTGTTATTTTTGGACTGTCTTTGCAAGATTTCCATACATTTGAAGTCTTTCCAAATAAAGGTTATGAGGAAAACTTGATTAGGAAAAATAGTAATTTTCTGATTTTGATGACTGAATTATGGTTACATAAAATGATAGCACTAGGACTGCCTGGTAATAGTCACGTGAAAAGTTTTTGTTTATTTTGTAACTTTTCATTAAACTTTTAAAAATTTATTTCAAAATAAAAAGTTAAAAATAGTTAATCATTTCTCACTGCAAAAAGGAAAGAAAAGTTATATCCCAAATATCAATATGGATTTATATATTAAAAAAATTATTTCACATGCATACATATTTATCTAACTCTGTCCTTTGAAATAGCCAAAAAGTAGTGTTAGCCCCAATGGTGTATACAAGGGGACCCAAAAAATCCAGAATTTTCTTTTGGAGGATGGCCCCTTGTAGTACACTTGGAATTTGTTCTTTCAGATCAATGGTCAACCAAAGTTTTTATCTGTAAGTTTTGAGAAGGAAGGTTGCATCATGATTTATGGAAGGAACATCCAAGTTGTAGCAAATGGGTAACTAGTTCCTCTCTTGTGACAAAACACCTGCCCCACCATACTGAGTGTTTAGCAGCATTTGACACAAAATGGCATGATCCCTGTGTCCCAACCTCCCTGTTCCCCAACCTTGCCCCAAAAAACTTTTGTTGGTTTCCCTGGATGAAAAAAGCCCTCAAAGGGAAACGATTTGCCAATATAGAAGAGGTAAAAAAAAAAAAAAAATGAAATGAACACTAAAAGGCATCAAAACTGACTAATTCAAAACCTGTTCTGAGCAGTGAGAAAAATTTCTTGATAGGTGCATTGCATCAGATGAAAAATAATTTGAAGGTGAATAAAGTTTAAGTATGTAAGAATAAATACACAGTTTTTTATAAATAAATCTGGGAAATTTTTTGGTTTCCCCTCACACTAGCACCTGAATTCTCATACTATTTTACTACGAGAAAGAACCCTAGCTTTTTTTTTAATAGAAATATGTGACTTCTCTAAAAGTGTTTTTGTTTGTGTGTGTTACTATAGTAAAAATACTATAAACTGAATAACTTACAAGTGACAGAAATTTGCTTCTCACAGTTCTGGCCACAGAAAAATCTAAGATGGAGATGATGGCAGATTTGGTGTTAAAAAAAAAACAACAAAACAATGAGGTAGAAGTCATACATTTTTGTATCACTTTACTCCATGGAAATCTAGCTGCCATGTTGTGACATCATTTGACAGACCTGTGGAAAAGCCCACACAAGGAAGCCCTGTCACCAACAAACTTAAACATAAGCTAAATCACCTTGAAACCAGTCCCAGTCAAGGTTTTCAACTACTGTCACTTCAGTTAACATCTTGATTGCAACTTCGTGAAAGAAATCCCTAGGTAAGCCATTTTCTCGAATTTTTCACCCATAGAAACCATTCTTGCAAGTACAGTTTTGTTATCATTTTAAGCCATTAAGTTTGGTATAATTAAACATGCAGTAACAGATAACTACAGTGATTATATAGAGCCGATTTTATAATTGAGTGTACTCACAAAACTCCACAGAATATACTTAAGTAATGCAATAACAAAGACCAATGATTTTGTACAGCAGGAAAAACAAATAGTCATCAGAAAGAACTGAAACTTCTTGGTGCTGTACCAAGGGCCTTTTCTAAGCTGCATTGGACATGCTTTTTCTTCAGATTATAAACTACCCCAAACCAATTCAATTAGAAATGTTGGGAGTGGAGCCCAGCAATTTGTGTTTTACCAACTGTCTGTAATTCTCATATGCATAAAAATTTAAAAATTACTGCTCTATAGCTCCCTTTTGGAATGTTGGAATCACTGATGTAATAACCATAAATAGGGTTCAGTGCATTCCATTGGGCTCACAAACAAGACTCTAAGAGCCTCAGACATACATTTCACTAAGACAAACAAAATTGTCTTCAAGTTTCATAAGATCCTCACCATGATACTCACATGAACTACATTTCAAGCGACTGTGAGGCTCAGACCACACAAAGTGTTGTAATAAGGTCCATTAAAAGTCAACACATGGAGGAAATTTTGCAGTCATTGAAAGGCTCACTTCTCTTCTGACTTTTCTTTGTTACTGAAGTGTGGACTCCTGGGCCATCACCACACTTTATTCTAACACAACAATTCCAAGAAGGGACTGTGTCTAAATAAAGAAAATCTGAGGAAAGGAACCCATGTAGAATTTGCCGTGAAAAATGACCTTAACCACACAGAGCAAGGTAACTGTGCATTATAAACCAGAGATCCAAAGACATAAATTATAACCACATCAAAATTACCACTAAAATGAGATGATCATGACTCTTCTGAAAATTATATATGTCACTTAAAACCATAAATTTCTGAAGTAGAGACACTAAGCTTTTAATAAGTTATGACAACCTTAGCCTGAAAGACAAAATATCACAAAATAATACAAAGTGAAGTAAACTCTGGCCTCCTGGTGTGAACTGGAAAGCCACTCAATGCCGTAAAAGGATTATAGAATTTGTATGCATTTATCTTGTTTACAGTTGTAGCCTGTTACTTTCTCCCAGGAAGGATTTTCTATCTCAGCCTTTCGTCCTATCTAATTCTTTCAAGTGTATCTCACAGTGATAGTGAAAAATTATAATCCATGAAAAGACTATACAATCTGAAAAAAATATATACTTATTAATGTGCAAATCTATCCAGAAGCAGGAAGTGTAATCATAAGTGAAATCAGCCTACTTCATAATCAATAAAAGTCAATATTACGTTTTAAAAATTTCTGAGCTCGACTAAACAAATCCTTTACTTTTTCACGCCCTCAATTTCAAAACTCTTTTTATTAATTCACATCCATTTATTTTCAAATATATATCTGAAACCATAAAAAAAGATTTTATTTTTTACTGTGACTCCCATTATTGAAATATATGCATGAATGTATGTTGAAAATACATTTGACCACGTTTACTGACTCTCCTTGTTTTTAGTAGTATATTTGAATCTGTTTTCAAATACGTGTTTTATAGGCTATTTGAATCTCTTTTCAAGTACATAGTTGATCTAATTTTTGATTCTTAATTTTTAATTTGAATACTTTCTCTAGGTCTTTTTTGTTTGTTTGTTTGTTTTTGTTTTTTAATAGGCAGTCCTTTATAGCTGTTTTCTGCATAAGGTCTCACTTTCTTAGAAAGAGGTTGGTAGGAAAATCTTGGATTGCACTTGCATACAAAGAAGAATCCTCAATCTATTGCATTAGTAACTGGAATAAATTTAATTGACTTTTAACTTTTGAATGTCTTCCTTACATTTTCTGCCATGAAGGTTTTTATTAACTGACAAAAATAATAGTAACAGCTCAAAAGCAGGTGTCTCTGATTTGTACGGCATAAAGAATGATGATTCCAGGAAAATTGTTCTGTTTTGTAAGAATAGATGTCTTTCCTCCCTTCTACAAGTCTTATAATAGAAATCCTATTTGTCTGCCATCATCTATTCATCCATCCATCCATCCATTCATTCATTCATTCATCCATCTACCTATTCATTCATCCATTTTCTCATTGATACACATAGTCAACATTATTCATTGAGTAATGCTATATAATATTATGTATACAAGAAAGCAAGTAGAGATTTTAGACATTGACAATCCTCTGCAAGTTTGGGCAACTAAATGATATTAATAGTTCCTCATGTAAAGATCTAATTTCTAGGTATGCAGTCAGGATTAATGATAAAACTCATTCTGAAAACAATAACTAGTCCAATTCAAAGAGGATTTCATTTGATGATAAAATAGTATCTTTAAATCCCATTCCAAATTTTGTCTTTGGTTTTCTATTGATATTAAATATTGATAATACCTGAGTATTTATAAAAATGATGTCTAAATTTCATAAACTTGATTTCATTTAAAAAATTATTTTTACTACCTGTATGAATTGAGCAGAGAACATCTTCTGAAGGATAGTTTTTAGCCTTCTTATTCAACTTAACATTATTTTATTATTTATTTTTGCAAGACAAAGCAATTTTAACGTATACATTTGTTTCAATTGTATTAACACCTGATTTTCATTTAGATGCTTAATTTACTATTAGTACATAGGTGTCACCTTCACCTGTATCAACTTAATATTACACTTCCTCCTCATTTTCTAGTATATTACCTTTCATTCTATTCAGAACATTTGTCATTATTTAAAAGGTTGACAAGTGTTTCCTTTTTACAACTAGAATACATTTTCTGAGAGCAGAGAATGATACTATAGTGTGTACTTCTAATGTCACCAATGTTCAGCCTAGTATTGGCACATCCTAGGTGCTCAAGGTACATATCCTTAATAAATTATGGAGTATTTCTTGACTGCACTTCTAATGATAGTTTTCTAGTCTCTAATTTAGCCTAAATGAACATCTGTTTAATTATTCTTCTTTCAAATTAGACTTCAATTGTCTTAAGGATCCCAGTAATCAGTATTTGTGTGTGTGTTTGTGTGTGTGTGTGTGCGCGCGCGTGTGGGATAAACAGTATAGAGGTACCTCAAAAAATTAAAAATTAAAAATAGAGGCAATATTGATCCAGCAATCTTATTTCTGGGACTTATCCTAAAATATTGAAGTAAGTATTATAAAGAAATATTTTCACTTTTGTGCTATTTCAGCATTCCTTTCAATAGCCAATAAATTGAAAGAACCAAAGTGTCTTCATAGGTGAATGGAAAAATAAATATATGGTGTATAAGCATGCAACAGAATATTAGTCTTAGAAGAAAAGCAAATCCTGTCATGTTTTACAACTTAAAGGATCCTTGAGAATTTTATTCTAACCGACATAAGCCACTCACAGAAGGAGAAATACTGTTTGACTCCATTTATATAAGGTATCTCAAGCAGTGAAATTCTTAGAAGCAGAAATATAATGGTGATTACATGAACATAGTTAACAGTACTGTATTGTAAACATAAAAAATTTGTTTTAACAGTAAATATCATAAGTGTTTGCCACAATATAAAATGGAAAAAAATGTAGAAGTGATTTTGGGAAATAAGTAAACTTACATGCACCTTGATGAGGTAAATAAGAAATATGTGGCTAACAAAAAAAAAATACCAGTAATGGGTAAATTATAGAAACAAATCAATAAGAATTAAAGTAGGGAGCATGATCAGGTGAATAAGAAAAAGTATGGAATATATTATGTTTTAGTACAATGCTTTTGAAGACCAGAGTATTTTTCTTTTATCAAGATGCTATGATTTCATTTATACGAAAAGGCAGTACAGTAAAACTGAAATTAATATAACCTTTGGGATTAAAGACTGCCTGACTTGATTACAGTTTCTTATTCTTTCCCATATTAACTGCATAACTTTCTTCTAGTAACTCACTCTTTTTAAAATTTTTAATTTTAAAGATGTGGATTTAAAGTCAGGATTGGGTATATAAGTGGTATAGGTACAGGTGAAGTTTAGATCTCCCATTGACCCTAACTTCACCTGGATTAGGATCAGGCACCCTTATTGATATTACATGTTCCCACCCCCACCCCCTTACCGTCAGTGTCTCACTACTGCCAATCTTTTTCTTGTAGTATTATAAGTGTTCAGGGTCCATTTATGAATGAGTACCACTTATGTGGTACTCAGCTCTTTGTTTCTGTGATAGATCACTGAGTTTGATAGACTCCGAAACCATTCAAGTTGCTGCGAAGTCCACAAGAGACGACTGAAAAGGTATTAAGCACGGAAGAAAGAGTGGTTACTCTTGATCTCAGTTTCAATTTTCTCAGCTATGAAATTGGAGTAATAATTCTCAGCTCATAGAACTGTTGTGAGAATTAAATGAAAAAAAACAGTAAAATCTATTAATCTCAAAATAATTACTTAATTCACATTTACCTTCATTTTAAGTATATTTTTAAAGAATATTCTTCTCACCCTCTTATAAACAATTCCTTCAAGACCTACTTCCAAATCATACGTTCATTGCTACCTGCAATAATAGATTGTTTATAAAAATGGCCGCAATTATTCTATGCTCTAATCCCATTTCCCTTTATTGAATGGTTTTCAGTTCATTTTCTCAAGTAGTGATGTCTATTTAGGAAACTCTTAATTCTGTGACTTTCTCTGACTAATGGAATGTGGTAGTAGACTTATGATACCATTACAAAGTCTAACTTACACATTTATGCTTGTTTTCTTGGATTCCCTGCCCACCACCATGTGAATGAGATCAGGCTAGTCTGCTGGAAGATGAAACAACATGTAGGTGCCAGTTTAGTCTTCTCAGTTATCCTAACCAAACCACATTGATTTGTTTTCTAACCATAAAGCAGTCATGATTAAGTATATTTTATATAAATTGTGTTATCTTTTGGAAAATCAGCACTGAGCTGTACTGTCATATAATATCTATAAAAACAACAAATATATAAATATATAAATACATATAATATAAAGTTTGTTTGAATCTCAATAATACAGTGAGAGATATGAAGCAGAAATTATTAATCTGATTTTGTACTGAAATTATCATAACGATAAATTATTAACTTCCTAAACTTTTAAAGGAGACTGTTTTAGAAATTTGAACATTATTCTTTTAATTTCAGAATTATATTTTTCAATATGATATCCAATGCATTTTAAGAGAAATACATTAGTTTACTCCTTGTTTTTATAAAAAGTTGTATAATTTTTTTTCTTTGTATTTTTAAAATTTTTTTTCCAGTATTATCTGCTTGAACTTATAACTATAAATAACATCCAGGCATGAATTACGAACAGCATATAATTCCAGGTTTCTTATGAATGTGAAATAAAGAAGTTTGAAAAGTCAGATTACTACAGACTTCACAATAAGTATTTATTTTACTCATTTGCTGTAACTTATGAGTGTTATCATGGTACCTATTATATAATTTTTAATCCATTTATTTAATTGATACTTCTTGAATTTCTACTGTTTGTCAAGTACTGTGATACTATTGGCTTTACTGGTAAATAAAACAGACTTTTTCAGTCCCTGGCTCATGGAGCTTGCAGTGTAGTGGGAGAAACAGATGATTAACAAATCGATAAACACACATTAAATTATAAATGCTGATAAAGAACCAGATGCTCTGAAAGAAAACAAGGAGTGGGAACTAATTATGTAGTAGTAGATTCTCTGGGTGATATAAAATGTGGAATCAAAACCTGGAAACAGAAATGGGGTGGAAAACAAGCCCAGCAAACTGAACTTCATGGGCAAGTGCTATAAGATCTGCAAGAGTTTCAGACACCTGAAGAGCAGAATAAATATCATTATGGCTGAAGGGGACTGAATGAAGTAGAATGTGGCACGAGATGAAGGTGGGAAGATAGGAGCCTCACAGGCCAAAGTACAACATTCAACTATATTTCAATGAAGCAGCTAGAAGAATTTAAGCAGGAATATCACATAATCTTATGATACTCTACCAAGGAAGATTAGATTTGGGAGAATGAAAATGGAAAAAAATTATACAATATTATTTTAATAGAATGACTTTACCGGTGAAAATGAGTAGAAATAAAACATCAAGATATTTTACAAATAAAATAGTGTGCCAGATGACGAATTAATGTGAAAATTTAGAAAAAAAAATGATGCCAAGAATGAGTCCCAGATCTGTCTGTCCTGATAATAAGGTGTGTTCTTACATGTAGACATTTTCCTCACACCTGGGAAAAAGTGAGCAGAAATTAAGTAAAAAATATTTAATTCAGCAATATTCTGTGAGATTTTTTACCTAAGTAAGTTGATGAAAATTGCCATGGGTACTAAAGAATGTAGTTATATAAATGTATGAAAATAGAAATAGAAAGCAAAGAATTATACATTGTTGTTGTAGCTGTATTTTGAGTTCTCTTCAGAAAGGCATAGTGAATATTTTGAATGATACATTTTTATGTCCTTATTAAGATCTAAAATTATACTTGAACTCAAATAACTTGTTTTCTGATTTTTTTTATACCAATAACTTCATTCTAGCCACAAAATGTTATTGCCAACCATTCCTAGTTTTCTCACTTTTAAAATATACTATCAAAAGACAAGAAAAATCCTTATGTTTATATACCAGTGTGTTCCTTACATGTATCTGCTAAAGTTAATCGAAATTTTATAGAATTTATTTTTTCTAGGATTATTTAAATGTGCCATTTCTATATCAAATAGGTGTTCAAAAACTTCAGCCTTATGCAGATAGCATTAAAATTATTATAATTGTTAAACTAAATGGAATCTGAACTCTTTGATTGTAGACTACATCTTCACCCCCAGGACCTGGCACATTGTTTAGCACATAATCTGTGTGGAGGACTATTTAACTGATAAAGTGGGTGTGGCCACTTCTGCCCTCAAATTAAAAGAACACACTCAAATTTCCAATCTTCCTTGCAGCTAAAATACAGGCATGTGACCTAAGTTTCTGAGTGAGACTTTTATTAGAAAATTGATGGCATGAGGGGAACAAACTCTGCAAAGATAGTTTTCACTAGAGGTGATGATGGCAGAGGTGTCTAGCCGTTGTTACAAGGTTAAGATGGCAGAAATGAGTGGCAGTTGTGATAAGGCTGTGTGTTAGTTATCAGGGTGATCTTGTTTCATCATATGAAATTCATTCATTCCATAACCTAGCAGCAGTGGCATTGTTCTTATCAGGCCATTCTAATTTTTTTTCTTTTTTTTGTTTTGTTTTTATTTCTATTTTAAAGATGTGGGGTATAATTCAGGGTTAGATACACAAATGGTCACTGTACAGGTAAAGTTGGGGCCTCCCTTTGATCCTCACTTCACCTGGTTTGAGATCAGGTACCCTTATTGCTGAAGTGTGCTCCCATCCCTCTCCTGGCAGTTTCCAGCTACTGTCAATCCCTTTCTTATAGTATTATGATAATTGTTCAGGGTGCGTTTATTACTGAGAATGTGTGGTACTCAGTTCTTTGTTTCTATGATGAAAGAATTAAGCAGGAAGTTTACTGTGCTATGCTTAGAAGAATAAGTCCTGAGAGTAGGGGAAAAAAAAGCTAGTAGCACTTATTCTGA
>CAUYQG010195560.1:0-33932 GCA_963574415.1 Tarsius wallacei
CCCCTACATGAAATTCTTAAGAAAGTACTAAACACAGAAGAAAAGGAAAAAAGAACAACGTTCTTCACAAGAGTACAGGAGAAGGAATAAAACACACATGAACCAACCCCAAAACCAAAAGAAAGACAAAAAAAAAAAAAAGTGAAAGAACAACAACTCTGTAAGAACTCTATTAATGGTGGTGGGTATCTATCTGAGGATGGGGAGACACCTCTTATCAACAAGGGTACCTGAACGAAATATTTTTGTATGCCTAACTCCTAACTGTACCCCCACAATAACATAATAAAATAAAATAAAATAAAAATAAAAAAAAATAAAAAAAAAACAAAATAGTATATATATCAAAGAGATATTTGCACCCCCATGTTCATTGCAGCATTATTCACAATGGCTAAGAGGTAGAAGCAATCTAAATATCCATTAACAGATAAATAGAAAGGAAACTGAGATATATACATACAGTGGAATATTATTCAGCCTTAAATAAGAAGGAGATCCTGTCATATGCCACAATATGGATGACCCTCAAGAACAATGTGCTAAGTGAAATAAGGCAGTAATAAAAATATAAACACAGTTCTAACTTATTGATAAAAAATATTTATTTGAAATTAAAAAAAAGATAAACACTACATGATGCTACTTATATGAAGTATCTAAAGCAGTTAAACTCTTAGATACAGAAATTGGAATGGTGGTTGCCTGGGGTTGTGGAGATCAGGGAAAGGGAAATTGGTGTTCAATGGATATAGAGTTTCAGTTTTGCAAGATGAATAATTTCAAGAGATCTGTTCCACCAAAGTTCTATAAATCTGTTGCACTAGAGACCTATGTGCATACAGTTAACACTACTGTACTATACACTTTAAAATGGTCATGATGCACCATTACGGAAATTGGAATAGGCAACCAATTCTTAATCAAAGCCCCAAATGTCCATGCCATAAGAGATAAGACAGACAAGTGGGACCTTATCAAACTGAAAAGTTTCTGCAAATTGAAAGAAACCGTCAAAAGAACAGGGAGACAGCTCACAGAATGGGAAAAAATATTTGCCAACTGTATAGCTGACAAAGGTCTAACATCTAGGACCCACAAGAAACTCAAATGTGCCGAAAGGAAAAAAACAAACAGCCCTACTAAAAAGTGGGCAAAATATATGAATAGACATTTCTCAAAAGAAGACATACAAGCAGCCAGCACATACATGAAAAAATGCTCAGCCTCACTATCACCAAAGAAATGCAAATTAAAACCACACTGAGATACCATCAGGAGGGCCATCATCAATAACTCAAAAAACAACAGATGCTGGCAAGGATGCAGGGAAAGCGAATGCTTCTACACTGTTGGTAGGAGTGTAAACTAATACAACCTCTGTGGCGATTCCTAAAAGATCTAAAAGATGACTTTTTTTTTTTGAAGCAATGAATATTTAATTAGCTTGATTGTCATAATCACTTCACAGTGTATACATATATCAAAACACCATGTTGTACATTGTAAATATACATGTTTTTTTAAAACAATATTTTTTGTTTTAATATTGTCAGGTACAGTTAAAGGTTAGGTATACAAATATGCTTCGTAAGGCTAGGTATACAAATATGCTTCGTTCAGGCACCCTTGTTGATAAGGGGTGTCTCCCTGTTCCCAGACAGATATTGACTACTGTTAATCCCACCTCCCTTCCCCACCCTCCCCCCACCCCCATAGTTTCCCAACACTGTCAATCCTTTTTAAAAGACGACTTTCATACGACCCAGCAATATCCCTTCTGGGAATATAACCAAAGGAACTCAAATCATTCTATTAAAAAGATACCTGTACACATGTGTTTATTGCAGCATTATTCACAACAGCAAAAACATGGAACCAGCCATGCTGCTTTAATCCAAAGTGGGCTGGATTAAAAAAATGTGGTACATATACACGATGGAATATTATGCAGTCATAAAGAAGGACAAAATTATGAACTTCACGGCAACTTGGATGGTTTTAGAGTCTATCATACTTGGTGATCTATCACAGAAACGAAGAACTGAGTACCACATGTTCTCACTCATAAGCAGACCCTGAACATTTATCATGATACTGTAAGAAAGGGTTTGGCAGTGGTGGGACACTGCTGGGGAACAGGGTGAGTGAGAACATAACAACAATAGGAATACCTGATCTCAGACCAGGCAAAGTGGGGAGCAAAGGGAGCCCAAACTTTACCTGTCCGATGACCACTTATCTACCTAATCCTGAATTGTACCCCACATCTTTAAAATAAAATTTTTAAAATGGTCATGATGGTAAATTTTAGGTGATACGTTTTTGACCACAGGTTAAAAAAAAATCTGACTGGGCACAGTGAGCATACCTGTAAACCCAACATTTTGGGAGGCCTAGGTGGAAAAATTGCTTTGACCCAGGAGTTCAAGGTTACAGTGAGCTAGGATTGCACCACTGTACTCCAGACTGGACAACAGAGCAAGACCCTGTCTTAAAACAAAATAAAATAAAATCCACCTCAAGGAACAAACAAAAAGTTATATAACGAATGCTTCCCTTTACATAATTTCTCAAAAGGTAGAACTTTAGTAACAGAGTTCATAAGTGGTTACCAGAGGCTCTGAGTAGAAGGGATGCACAAGGGAGTGTTTGGTAGATGGAACTCTTCTGTCATCTGAATGTGGTGGTGTTTACATTAATCTATACATGTGGTAAAATTCATGTATAGATTTATGTAACAATTGTTGCCTCCCCCTCAAAATTCAATCTTTCCATATGTTGCTTTTTAATGAAATCAATAATTAAGTACAAAAATGCATACATTTTTTTCATGTAATTTTATGACTGACATAAAAATCCTAGTGATTCTGTGGTATATTGGCATTTAGGTTAGCAATTTATGTACCTCCCATAAGAGAAATCATAGAGTCATTCTAAGAGAACGCTATATACTAATGACCATTTTAGCTCCTATACCACGTTACAAATTGCTTTTCATGGCCTCCTCCTTTCAACATTATTCTTCCTTTACTCATATTCTTTCCTTGTAATAACTTGACTTGAAAGTGTTCTCATGCTAAGCTAGCATTTTTATACTTTTTCTGATTAATGATTAAAAATTTAACATTTTATCTGTTCACCTCTTCTAGTCTTTTTCCTCATACCATGTTTAACACCTCCCAGCTTGAAGTCACTTAAACATGTAATTAAATAGTTTTTAAAATTTATCTTCTAAATTATTTATGAAGATGTTAAACAAAACTGGGTTTGACCTTAAGCTCTGCCAGGTCTGCTAATCTAAACCAAGATCGTTCACCCACATGCTGCTTCATTTTAAACTGTCCATTGTTTATAGTCCTATATAAGATCCATCTCACGGTATCAATAACCAAAGGCATTTATTTCCATTTCTCTAATGCATATGCTACCAAATGCTTACCCCAGAGTCCAGATGTTTTATTTCTTTAGTCTATTCATTTGATAATCGTATGAAAAATTTGGTCTCACATCCTCTTAGGGGCCACCTACAAGGATGCGAACAGCAATGTGAGTCCATTAGAATCAGTTTGTTCTTAAGAGTTAGATAATAAGTCAGTAAGTAAACAGAAGAAATGAGCAATAAAGACAGATTCTTTATACAGATAAGCAAATCTTCAGCTTGGGGAAACAGCATGTTTTTAAAAAGGAAGAAAGGAAAAGCAAGGCAGAGAAGTTTCTTCTTATGAAAGGGTAATACATAGTTCACAGACACAATTAGAGGTAAGCAAAGCCTATGATGAAAAGTCATAATAAATTCTGTGATAGATGACACAATGTGGTGTTTGAATGTATAGACAAAGGAACGGCAGAAAAGTAGAATCAAAGCAGCACTTTAAAGAGAAATATGGAATGTTAGGGCTTTGAGCTAGATTTATGTAATGATGAAAGAAAATAGTTGAAAAGGCATTTGGGCTTATTCAATCCAGACACAAATAAAATGGTAATCTTGACAAAATGGAGGAAACTCACAAATGAAGAGCTAAAAAAAAGTAGGAAAATGCTGAAACAGGGAAATTTTAAAATAACTTCAATCTATTCAGCGTCCAAAAGTCTGAAACACAATATTGTCAAGAAGGAAGGAAGGGAGGGAGGGAGGAAGAGACGGAGGGAGGGAAAAGAATGGAAGGGAAGGGAAAAGAAAGGGGATGGAAAGACATAAAAGCATGTTTCTATAAGTGAGATATGAGTGACTCAATTTATGGGGAGGCGAATGGTAACCTGCCACTAATAGAGATAAGAAAAAAGTATACCGGATGACTAGTGAATTACACTGTTCTATTTATGTTTTTCCTTTGTCTGAAATCTTTATAAGTCTAACTGGATGACCCTCAAGTCCTTTTGCCAAATGGGCTCATTCTTCTAGCCTTACCACATCTGTACCTAATAACTATCTTCTACCTCATTCATTATGGTAGTAAGGTGCCTCATTACTGCATCATTACAACTTGCTGAAGAGTTAATGATACATAGTATCTAATACCTTGCACATAATTAGTGCTTTCCAAATGCTAATTTTCTTACTTTTCAGTTCCCCTTCCCAGGACCACACCAGACTGAGAACACACTGTGCTCATAACAGCTTCGTATCTTTTCATAACCACTCTCTGAAATACCTTCTTGCCCCTTGTTTTTAATTTGGCAAAATGCATTAGTCTTCTTATCCTGCCAGACAAAAATGATGACTACTCTTAGCTGCCCAGTTTCACGCTGTTCTTAGTGCCAGAATTTTGGTTATTTCATTGTTTTCTCTCCCAATGACTTCAAGTTATCTGAGGGCAGCAAAGGTGTCTAATTATTCTCAGCATATCCAGAGTTTAGCAAAGTTGATCATTGATTCATTTCATCACTAAACACCGATTGAACACCTATTATGTTCTAAGTCACATGGATGCAAAGTTATGAAGAAACAGTCACGGCTGTTAAAGAACTCTGGTCAATTGTGGGAGAGTGACACATAAACAAATACAGTTAATAATGTCTTCCAGAGAGACGTCAGGAGATTTGTAATTTCTTCTTAATGTTATTCTGGATTGTTTGCATGTGCAGAATGAAGATTTGGTAAAATAAGTAACTCAATATGCTGTGTTCACTTTGAAAAAAGAATCACAGGCATGATAATTGAATTCTATATAAGGTATAATAGGGCCACTAAGGAGGAACTCAAAGGTCTCTTGAAAAGTCTTTTCAAAGAGAAACTAAACAATGGGGTTCCATCCATTAGAATCATTAACAGGTGAAACAATAGAGATCAAGGCCCTACCTGCCCCCGTTTCACAGCAGTGCACTAAGAAGGCTAAACCATGCTCACATAATAATTTTCCTACTTTACAGTACTTTGGTTTTATCATTCGTATCTTCTAAATCAGGGGTCCCCAACCCTGGCTTCAGTCCTGTTAGGAACCAGGCTGCACAGCAGGTGAGTGCTGGGCAAGTGATGAAAGCTTCATCTGTATTAGCTCCCCATCACCCCCTGAGCTCTGCTTTCTGTCACGTTTTGAAGAACAGGCCAAGGCCAAGGCTGCCGGTGATGATGAGGCCATGTTCATAGATGAAAACTTCTGTATTGCCCTGGAATATGGGCTGCCCCCAACAGCTGGCTGGGGCATGGGTATCGACCGTGTCACTATGATCCTTGCAGACTCCAATAACATCAAGGAAGTACTTCTGTTTCCTGCCATGAAACCTGAAGACAAGAAAGAGAATGTCGCAACCACTGATGCACTAGAAAGTACAACCGTTGGCACTTCTGTCTAGAAAATAATAACTGCAAGTTGTATAACTCAGGCTTCATTGCATTTCTGCAAAAGATCGAGGTCTGCAAGGGAATTTTTGTGTGTTGCTACCCATTTGGCTGCCACAGTTCAGTTGAACCACCAGAAGAGAGATGAGGAATTGAGGATTCCTTTTTATTCCTTATTACCAAATAAACCACTTGTCTCTTGTCTTGAAAAAAAAAAAGATTATATACTTATTAAAACACCAACATTTTCATATATAGAGTAAATTATTGTTCTTGTCTTGGGAAATATTTGGAACATACATTAAAGTTCTTCTCTATGGACTCCCATTGCTCTTGGGTAAGTTATTTAACCTCAGAGCCTAAACTAGCACCCACAAAGAATGCTAAATCATAACTAATTCACAGTCAGTCATGTACCCAGAGGTCTCACCCAGAGTCCCACTGATAGATCATCGTCGCCATAGAAAAAAACTCAGCTATCATTGACTGCAAAGGACTTTATGAATATATACTGATAACCAGTAATTCTTAAACTCTAGTATGCCTCAAAATCATCTGGAGAATTTAAAAATATAAGTTACTGGGCATCAACTCCGGGGATTCTGATTCCAACATGTCTGGGGCAGGACCTGAGAATTTATCTTTCCAGCCAGTTCCCAGGTAATGCTGATGCTGCTGGCCTGGGGACCACACTAGGGAACGACTGATAGAAACAAATGTGTTTAAATGTGCGAACATCTAAGACGCACGTGTAATGCCATTGGCTTGACTTCTGATGATTTCTCATCTACAAGTACAGTCACCTTCCTCTGAGTATCTTGTCCTCTTGGATATGTCCCAATGTTCATCTCAGCCAGGGTGACACGGGAAGTATGGGATGCCCTAAAAGACTTAAAATTGAGGGTAGGGTACCTGTAATCTCACTCTCCTCCCCTCTGCAGATGACCCAAGTCCATGGGGAAAGCCAGATGTCATCTAGCCTCTGACCAGAGAATCATTCTGAAATGCGGTAAATTCATCTCTTCTTTGTGGATAAGAATTTATGTTTGTTGGAAAACTCCAAAGACATTGCCTGAAGGGAGATTTTAATATGAAAGAAAACTGTGGCTCTTAGTAAGCAAAAAGAAAGACTGTGAAATCATGGCTATGGTGAAATCAAGAGACCAGGTAGAACTTTTGTGGAATTTGATCTTTGTATTCGTCAGATTCCTGAAGGAAACACAAGCCATTCCAGATATTTTCATCAGAAAGAGATTTAATATAGAAAACCAGATGCTTGCAAAATCATTGAAAGAATTGGAGCATCGGCATCAAGAGGCCTGATCTAGGAATCAGAAAGCTGTTACTAGCACTGTCTCTCGGCACCTGCAAATTTGGTGATTATATACCAAACACCAAATCTGGCCTCCTCAACTCCCTCTGGGTGCGTGTCTCTGTGACTTTGCTCTTGAATAGAAGAACATGGCCTTCCCTCTGTTTCTGCCTCCCAAAGCCATTGCGTGTGCATCTGGCTGATTGAATCCAATTTTCATCCTGAGCCCTCGCTGTAGATTTTAGATTTCCGGCCCCAACAGTGAAGGAAACTACCCTGAGACAAGGGGTGGATGTGGAACAAGCTGGCACACACGCTGATCGATTTTCATGACCATTTTTCACCACCAGGTGAAAAAGTCCATATTTGTCCTTGTTATCTCTTGTTCCCTCTTCTCTTCCTCCTCTCGCATACTCACAGGAGTGCACACACATAAACACACACACGTACATACACACTCACACACACACAAGCACAGCTAGTTATATTCCACCTCCTTTGTTCCTGTGGGACTCATTGCATCTAGTTCCTAGATCTTTGTATTAATTTGTATTCTTTTCATAACAAAGTTTTCAAACAGAAGAAACTTAGAACGGCTGCAAAGCCCGTCCCCTACTTTCTAGATGAGGAGACAGAGGCCAGGAGGCACAGGACTAGTAATCAGCTAAGTAGGGAGCAGAACGCAGTTCCACTGTTTCTCAGCCCACTCCTCTTACAAAACATGCAACTTTGTCACTGAGCTCTGTTGATTGTTCCTTTTAGGTCCCTATTGTCATTCCTTCCTCTCAATGTGTACTGCCACCATCCTGGCTCAGGACTTCAACATCTCAAACATGGACTCAAGCCAGAGACTTGGAGATGATCTTCCTAGCACCTGTGTCTCTCCTCTCCGCTTCATCCCATATTCTGCTGCCATTTTATTAGCCTAAAAGTCCTCCACTTTGATTACTAAAATAGCACGATGTTGCCAATAAAATAAAGTTCAAGTTCTTTAGTCTGGCCCACTGACACCCAATTCCCATTTTTTTTTTATCCAATGTTACTCTTATATGAGACATTGGGACCATAGTCACTTAATGATAGGGTATGTCCTTTAAATTAGCAGGACAGGCCGGGCGCAGTGGCTCACACCTATAATCCCAGCACTTTGGGAGACCAAGGTGAGAGGATTACCTGAGCCCAGGGATTCGAGATGAGCCTAGGCAACTTGGTGAGACCTTATCTCTAAAATAAATCAAGAAAAATTAGCTTGGCGTGGTGGCCCACACCTGTAGTTCCAGCTACTTAGAAGGCTGAAATGGAAGGATCACCTGAGCCCAGCAGGTGGAGGTTGCAGTGGCCATGAACGTGCCACTGCACTCCAGCCTGGGTGACATAGTGAGACTCCAACTCAAGAAAAAAAAAAAAATTACCAGGACAATCAAGAACAAGAAGTGATTGAGTACAAATGCCAAAGACATAACTGGAGTCAGACTTTACCTTTTGCTAAGTCAAGGACTTCTCTCAAAATATGAGAACTTGGAGTAAGGTACAAGTCAAGGGTTCTTAGCAGCCATGACCTGAATGTTAACTCAGCAATAACTGGAGAAAAAAAGCACGAATCAAAAGGCCTAGTTTTTATTTCAAGTTCCAATACCACCCACCTGACTTTGAAGTCTATTACCTAACCCCTTTGAGACAATTTTCTCATCTGTATAATGAAGACAGTGATAACTACCTGGAAGGGGTGTTAAAAATGAATGAAATAATTCAGGAGAGTATCTAGCATATATTATGCATTCGTTCTTTTTGCTATCCCTTCGTTTATTAATTCTAGAAATATTTACTGAGTGCTTACAATGTGCCACCCAAAATCCTTTTCAGATACTACTCAAGAACACGGTAAGGACCAAAACATGAAGTCTTCGGCCTTACAGAACTTACAGACTATGGAAGAGGCAGACGGTAAATAAATGAACATAAATATAATTACATAATTACAAACTGGGATGTGTGCCATGAAATTAAAGAATGAAGTGGCATGAGAATGACCAACAGGTGGGACCTACTTTAAATTGAGGTGGTCAGGAAAGGCTCTCTTAGGAAATACTCCTAAAACTGAAGCAAGAAGGAGGAGAAATTAACTAACTGAAGAGTAAAAAAAGAGCGTGACCAGTAAATGCTAATACTTTTCTGCATCCACAATGGGAGAGAGAGAGGTACTAGTTATCTTTAGGTGGAAATATGGAAGCCAATACCAGAAATGCTTGTCAAAAGAGATGGAAATGGTCACCTGGAAGGTTAGGAAGAATGTGGAAGGATTAGTTATGTTCCAGAGCTGGTTCACACTGGCTCATAACAGCTGATGGTGCACATGTCTTCTGTCACGTGAGTAGCTTGAAAATGGCCATAAATGGAGCATTTACAATATGGAAATTAACATGCATTACAAATAAACGAGCTTTTTTTCTCCAGTGACCTGGTTGTTAAACACTGACCAGCAGCACATCACTGAGCAAAGGTCTGCGGTACTATTTTGCTACTTTAAAATATGTCCTTTAATAAAGATAAACAGTAAACTGAAAGGAAAATGAAGGTTAAACACCGAATTAGAGCATGAAATCATTTCTAACTACAGATATATCTGCCAGGGTCCAGCTAAGAAAACAGGAACTATGCTAACTACCTCAAGTGGAGGGATCTGAGTACAGAGAATTGTTATACAGGCATGGAAGGGTTGAAGACGGGACACTAAAGTAACCTGGAGATAAAAAGTGCCAGGAAGAGCTGCCACCTCTAGGGCTGGAAAAACTGGTAGGAAGAGATGGTGCTATCAAAGTCTGAAAGTTCCGTGGGTTATCAGGCGGGAAGGGACACCTCCATTCGTACTTCGTTCGAGCAACGGATGCTCAAATCTCTGAGGAGGAATTAGAACCAGATGGGTGCTGAGAGGCCCAAAAGACAGAGCAGGAAGACAATGGAAATAAGATTCTAAGAGCAGTGTGCCAGGGGCCAGACAGGCTATTCAGATGGAGGATGGGTGGGTGAGCGAGCACGGTGGAACTGCTATCCCAACAGCATGGCGGCTGTGTATACTGAGGGGCAGCTGCAGGGCCGGCTGTGGAAGGACCAAGAGGAGCCTAGAGCTGTAGCCATCGCCGTCCTCTCCTGCTGGGAGGAGCAGACCTCAGCCAGGAGCCAGGGGAGGCTCCGTTGTCCCCTCTTCCAGCCTTCCAGTCTCCCACCAACGCTTGCTATTGGCAGAATCTTTCGGAAGTGAGCTGGAAGGTTGTGGAGTCCAAGTCCCAACATCACAGAGCAGCCTGGAGACAAGAAGGATTAGAGCTGAGAAAAACAGACAGACAACCGGCAAAGTAAAGGTGTTTGTTCTCACAATGTCTAGTTGAAAGTACGTGGGACTGTAAAGACTGGTTCACAGGCTGAAGTAAGTCAAGGTATGTTTTTGCCATCAGAATCGTCAGAAGAGTCCCCTGGTAGGAAACAGGTCGGGAAGCAATTCTCTGCGGGCCTCTTGCATCTCTGCATGTCTTATGAGCAGGGGCGCTGGCCGCGTTTTGCTGTCCACTGGTCTTTCAAAGATGTTCGTATAACAAATAGCCTTGGAAGATAGAGATAGCATCTCCTTCTAGAATAGATGGAGGGTTTGCTTGCTGTCCCACATAATAAAGATACTGTTTCCCTCCTGGGTAAAGTTTGGACAGGTTTGCTTGCATGAGGCATAAAGAAGAAGATTATAAAAGAGAGGAGTGTCTGATATTTGGTCTAAATTTTATTGCCATCAGTTGTGTGTCTTTTTTCAAGCAATTCTATTTGCCTCTGAATGATGTGCATATGCTTCCTGTAATACAGCTCCTTGTGGTGGATGAGGAAGGGGACACTGAGAATGACAGTGGTTGCTGAGTTTTTCTTGTTAGGACACTCAATGGTTTCTTAATGATCATTTTGTTAAACTAGGCATGTATTCGGTTTTTAATTTTGAGTTCGGTGAAATCAGTACTGTTGGCTACTGATGCCCACGTTCAGAACTGTCCTCCCATCTGATGAGAAAGTTGATAACAGTGTCTTTTCATCAAGGTGCTTTTAAGGTAATTTTTATGTTTTTGTTTAACATGGCTCAAAGAGCAACTCCCAAAAAGCAAGATACAGATGCTGATTAAAACACATGGTTGTCTGCTTCCCTGCCTATTGGCCTGGTGCCTGGAAGAATCGTGCACCAGCAGGTGGGTAGGATTGTGGCTGATACACCTGACGGGAGAATGGACTGTAATGAAATCCAGGCTGCACTCCAGTAAAAATCAGGATCTTCGTGCCTCTGACTAAATCACTTCAGATCAAGCCTCTATTGTGGCAGAACCAACTAGTGGTTTCAAAATTAAAATAAGGAAGGACTTCATAGGCTGATTCCACACACTGTAGGAATTTTAGACTCGGGGGATGATTTTGGACTCGGGGGATGATGTCAAGAAGATGAAGCACCCAGTCACCTTAATGACCTTCCCCCATTAAAGGGAAGGATTAAAAGGACTCAACCACGGGCAACTAGCCGCCATTGCCTTGCTAAGCTATGGTGTGGCCATGTGCTCTTTGAGCTAGCGCCGGGCCATGTTTTCTTAAGCTTTGGTTCCCTCCCCTGCCTCAGGGAGGTGAATTTCCTCTTTCTCTCTCTCTCTCTCTTTAATTTACTTTTTAAATAAACTATATGTTTTTTTCTCTTCTTTTTTTAGAAAGTAGGATTTATTAAGAAGAGAGAAAAGCTCCCACGGTGGGAGGGGACCTGAAAGAGGTTGCACTAAACTATATTTTCTAATCTAAAAAAAAAAAGGAAGACGAAGGAGGAAAGGAAAGCAACTGTGGTAGATTGCAAAAATATGACTCCAGTTCTTTATTCCTCATTTGCCACACCACTCAGAGGTGGCTTCACACCCTGACTCTGCCTTGACCAGGTAACTTGCTTGGACCAATGGTATGTTGTCAAATATGGTACAAGCAGAAGCTTGGAAAGCATTTCCTTATCTCTGTGTCCTCCTGCACTTCTGCCACCACCCTGAGAAAAGAAGTGGGTTAGCCTGCTGGTGGACAAGAGATATGTGTCCAGTCCCTTTGTCACCCAGCCAGTAGTGAGCCGACCACTGACATGTCAATGAGTCCAGTTGGGATCAGAGGAACTTACCCTACCAAGCCCAACCTAAGTTGTTGCTCCTGACTAACAAGCAAAATAAATGCTAATTATTTTAAGCCACTGAGATCTGAGGTGGTGCCACTGAGCATGGTCATGGGAATTAATAACTCACAAATTGAACCACTGTTCAATTCGGAAAACATTCGCTGATTGCCTAGTGGACTCTGAGATGATAGAGCCCTTGCCCTCAAGGTGCTTGTAGACTAGTGAAAAGGACAGACTTGACAACAAATAACATCAGTGTGAAGTAGTGCTAAATATAAGCACAGATATCAAGCTGTGAAAGCATTACTCAGTTTCAACAATTACAAAGAATGCTCACAATGTGAAATTGTATTATATTACAAGTGGGTACACACACACATACACACACCCACACACACACGTGTGTGTGTTCCTGCATAACATGGCACATAGAAGCAGGGATACCCACTCAATCTACCATGGCAAAGTGTCTGTTTGCATGTCAGATGCCCAAGGCTTATAATGCTCACATATCTGCCCTTTGGAGATTGAGGGAAGGGTTCCCGGTCAGCCTGAGTCCCACCAGCTGGTCACTTGTCCTTCCCATGGGAAGGAAAAAAAATACAATCAGTCTCATGGAGCTTTGTGCAAAACTGTGACTAACAAAGGGGAAGAGTGCCGCTGGCCAGTGAACAGGGAAAAAGACCCGGTGAGGAAGGAGAGCTGAGGCATCTTCATCTGGTACCTTGCCACTCAGTGTGTGGTCCAACCTTACCTGAGAACGCATTAGAATCGCTGGTCTCGAGCCCTGCCCCGGACATACTGACTCAGAATCTTCATTATAACAAGGACCCCAGGTAATTCTCATCCACATTAAAGTTTGAGACTAAAGTTTAAGGAACACTGGTCCAGCCACTGTGCTTTAAGTGGGCTGACCCAAGCACAAAGGCACGGGGCAAGTGCAGCCTCTGTCTTTGGTGGAGTGCATTAGAGCGCATAAAAAGGAGAAAGTAAAGATGACTGGTAACAAATAGAAGTCACACAAACATTTGAAAATGACGACAGCATCAAACAGCAAGCCAAGAGGCCATTTCAAGCACTGTTTTTAAATATTAACTGTGCAATCAATTCAAATCCATGTTTCGCAACACTGACTGCACTTTGGAACTTCTGAGGTTTCTTCATAGCATTCCAGTGCCCAGGTCTTTCCCCAAACTAACTAACTAAATCTGAATCTGAATCTCTGATGGTGGAGATCGGGGGGAGGGGATGAAGGATGAGCCCGGGCATCCACATTTGTAAAAGCTCTCTAAGGGATTTAATGTAAAGCCGGTTTTTAAAACCACTGATTTAGACGGTCACAGCTAGAAATTCTCAAACAAAGCAGAATAGAAAGAAGTAGAGTGGAACGGAATGGAATAGACCAGAGTGGACCACATACAGTCAGTATTATTATTATTATTTAAAGATTATAGATAGTTTATTTACTTCTTGGCCACATCAGATTTTTGCCATTTTTCCCCCAGTGTAGTCTAGTCTGGTTCTTACACCTGAATGCGCCTTAGAATCACTTGAGGACAGTCAGTATTTTTTGTTTTTTTGCGTCGGCATCTCACTCCATCAACCAGTCTGGAGTGCAGTGGCACAAGCATGGCCACCGCAGCATCAACCTGCTGGGCTCTGGTGATCCTTCTGCCTCAGCCTTACAAGTAGCCAGAATGACAGGCGTGCGCTACCACGCCCGGTTAATTTTTTGATTTAATGTAGAGACGAGGTCTCACCATGTTGCCCAGGCTGGTCTCGAACCCGCGGGCTCAGTCAATCCTCTTGCCTTGGCCTCCCAAAGTGCTGGGATTACAGGCTTGAACCACCGCGCTCAGACGTCAGTATTATTTTAAGAGACTTTGTTTCCGATATATGTAAGAAAATTGGGTAATACTATAAAAGTATACTTTAAACCGTATGTCACTGACAAAAAAAATTTAAAACCATTGTTTTTAAGTGAACACTGAACAAGCATAAGCAAAGCTGGAGAAATTGTTGCAAATGAAGGTCTTGATTAAACACACACACACACACACACACACACACACACACACAAAATCTAAGCAAGACAAGAAGAAATTTGGACACCAAGATTTATCAGCGGACCTCAAATAGAAAACAGAAGACTCTGGAATGCGCTGGACTAAAACTGAGACCATGAATGTTTATTCTCGTGTTAAAGATGGAGGAAACATGGACCACGAACTTCCAACAGGGAAGGATTCATCGCTGTCAAATAATCTCTGTAGGTAACATCCTGAGGTGGAGAATCTTTCCAGATGCTGTCAGGGAGATCGTTGAGATATGTTGGCACCAGGGATTAATTGCGGTGAAATGTATACGACTAAGCTGTGTTGGGAACACTCTTCCTGACGGTGGTTCTCGACCTTGGGATCCCTTTGGAATCTGATGATAATGAAGAGGCTTCTCCCCATAAATACACACATATTCAGTTACACAGATAACTTTTCAGGAAAATAAAGCTCCTCCCAAAGCCTTTCACAGACCACTTCTTCACAGTGCTGATCTCCAAATAAGAGCCCCTAGAAGAAGGTGGCTTTAAGAATGCTTATTTCCTTGTGGGTGTGCTACGTGTTATTCAAGTACCCATTAATTGGTGACAACTTGATATGCAGAATTTTCATCTCATAGAATTAATAAAGCGGGAAGCAAATTTAGCAAATGAAGACTTGCAGTAATCAAGGTGGGGTCCCGGTGGCCCCGTTCTGAGGTTCTGCTGGTGGTGCAATACCACCTTGCCCATGATAGACAAAGCTTTGCTTTTCCTCTCTATCCTCTTTTTTTTTTTTTTGAATCGGAGTCTCACTCCGTCACCCAGGCTAGAGTGCAGTGGCCACTCCCGGCCACCGCAGCCTCGACCTGCTGGGCTCCGGCGATCCTTCCGCCTCAGCCTTCCGAGTAGCTGGAACTACAGGCGCGTGCTACCACGCCGGCTGATTTTTTGATTTACTGTAGAGATGAGGTCTTGCTTGCCCAGGCGGGTCTCGAACCCTCTCTCTTTGTTTTAATCCTTTTTAAAAAGTGTGGTAAAACAGACATAGCATAGACTTTATCATCTTAACCTTTTTTAAGTGTACAATTTAAAAGTGTGAAGTACATTCACACATGTTCACTGTGGAAAATTTGGAAACTATAAGAATGAATAAAGAAGACCAAGCTCAGTGGCTCATGCCTGCAATAAGCAGTAAGAATATGATTAGTTATGATATATCCTTGAAATGAAATATTATCTAGGCATTACAAATAATTTTAATAACTGGAGAAAAAACACTAGCAATATAATATGGTATTGTACTTTCCAGCACTTTGGAAGGTTGAAGTAGGAGCCTCGCTTGAAACCAGGAGTTTAAGACCACCTTGGGCAACATAGGGAGACCTCATCTCCCCAAAAAAAGTTTTAAAAATTAGCCAGGCATGGTGGCATGCACCTGTGGTCCCGGCAATTCGGGAGGCTGAGGCAGAAGGATGGTGTAAGCCCAGGAGGCTGAGGCTGCGGTGAGCCAGGATCGTGTCACTGTACTCCCACCTGGGCAACTGAGTGAGACTCCAACTCAAAAAAAAAAAGTTTAAAGAAGACTGCCAAAATTGTCCCTAAGCCATCAACCAAGAGGTATCCACTGTTAAGATTTTGTTGGTTTTTCGCCTAGTTTTTCTGATATATTTTAGAAATGTTTATAAATATATAAAGTTATGCAGACTATACACTCTGTTGTGTACACTCCTTGTGTGTATATGCTCTTTGTTGATTAAGTAAATAAACTGTTATACATTTTTTAATATTTTATATATATATATATAGCTGTATATGATTTTTTCAAACAAATTTGGATTAGGTCACATATGATTTTGTATTCTGTTACCATGTACAATACCATATTATATTTCTAGTGTTTTCTCCAGTTATTAAAATTACTTGTAATGCCAAGATAATATTTTATTTCATGGATATATCATAAATTCTTACTGCTTAATGATAGTTATTTCCAATGCTTTATCCATTATAATCATCTGAAGAACATCTTTCTACAAAGTCTTTATCTACATCGCCAATTACTTTTTTTTTTTTGCTGGCTACCTTTCCTTTATTTATTTAGTTGTGATCATGGAGACTACCCCAGTTTCCCATAAAGTTGTCTTTGGATACTGCTGCAATATCAAGGCATAAAAGACTTGGAAGGGCCACTAGAGACAAGGACCAGAGTTTTGTTTTACTCATAAACCATGATGCTGGGTAATGTTGGAATGAGAACATTTAATATGGCTCGTTAGATAAAACATACCAAAACATTACTTCTTCTGGATATATAACTGGAAGTAGAATTATTAGGTCCAAAGGTGTGAATTTATGTACACTCTTAATATATATTGCTAAGTTATTGGATATTTGCAACCGATGTATAGTTAGGGTGCCTGGCCAACAAATGTTTACCAGCATTGGGTATTGTCTTTTATTAGTCTTTGTATATTTGTGAAACTGAAAAAAAAAATGGCATTTTTGTTTTGCTTTAATTTGCATTTTCATAAGTGTAAAGACCCTTTGTCTTTTTTTTTTTTTTCCTGTGAGTCATCTCACTTCTCTTTCTTATTTTTCCTATGGGAACATTAATATTTCTCTTATTGGTTTGTGAGAGCTCTTTGTTGATTAAGTAAATAAACCCTTTGTTGGAAATACTTTTCTGAATTTGCATTTGCCCTTATTTTTTAAAAAAGTTTTATAACCTACAGAAGATTTAAATTTTAATGGAATTGAATCTATTCATCTTCTGTGATTTCTGAAGCTGTGTTTATGCTTAGAATGCTCTTCCCCAGGATGGATTAATTAGTTGACTGCTTCTTCTTATCTTTTAATGTATCTATTTTTTGCACTTAATGTTTTAATCTACCTAAAAGCAGGTTGGTGAATGGTAAGATGACAACCCAAGTTGGTCTCCCCAGCTCATCCGCACTTTGCACTGACCACTGCCATATTTAGCCAGTTTCCCCAAAAGGAATAAATGTTCAGTGACGTTTTGTGAAACAACACTGTAGTATTTAATTATGAAGGATACTTTAGGATATTGTTTAAGATCATTATTAAGGAAACATAATCTTATTTTTGTTTCACTAAGAATTTCTATCAATAATAAATATTCACTTTAGTGAATGAGTTTTTTCAGCCTGCCCTGAGAAGATGAATTTTCTGGTCTGCTCTAATGATATTATGTGTATATGATTTCCTAATATTAAAAGCCTTTTATAAAATTATAAAATTAGTGAAATTAGTCAGTTTTATAAAATTATTTGGATTATTTTCCACACATAAAAAACAATTCCATCTAATTTGCTCTTACATCAACTTTTTATCAACACTAATTTTTCTTTATATTTTATCTCTTTTTTTATCTCATAAGTTTATCGATTCTTTTATTGGTTTACTAATCTCTGTTTTATTCTTTATCAATTCCATCCTCTGTCTTGTTCCAATTTATCTGGTTGTTTTCCTTTTTTTTTGGTACTAAAGTACGATACATTTACACAAAAATGTACAAACATGTATATAAAGCTCAAATGACAATCATCAGAGTCCATTAGCCCCATCTGCCTCTTATAAGAAGGAAAAATAAACAGTTTAATGGAATGTTATTCCATGGACACTTGAAAAGGCACAACTTCTGTTTGTGATGCACAAATTCTGATGTTATATTTCTGAAGTTAAATCAGCCTTAATCATTATGTTATTCAAACTATCGCAACTGTTTTGGTTGAAAGGGGCAGATCCCACTTGTACAGTCTTAACCCCAAGGAGGATTCACTGGCTAGACCGGATAGAGTCCACTACCTGCAATCAAAAATCCTAAAGTCATCACAATGCACTCTAGCGGGTATCTCGGTTTGTTCCTCACATGATTGGTTTACTATTCTGCAGTATCGGTTTCCCGTTACTCTTTTCTATGCAGATTTTAATTTGGCTTTTGTATTCTGGGTTTTCTTATTTTTCTTTCTCATTGTAATCAGTTACTTTTCACAGCTATCTTTGTGTCAGTCTTGTCATTTCTGTTCTCTTCGCAAAGAAGCCATGTCCTTGGGCATATTTTGAGGATTTCAAGCAGATATATTGTACATTTTAATGCGTTTTTTTTTTTTTTAGAGACAATCTTTTCCAGAGCCATAGTCTTCCTTTGAATATTAAACAGTGGTTTTTCTGTTCCCATATGCTACAGTATTTTTTCATAGACCCCCTAAGTTGAATTGTTTTTTGCCTATTCGTTTTGGAATATGGAGAGCACTATTGTTTGAGCCCAGTGTTTGCCAGTATACAGAGTGAATTAAGAGTCCTTGACTATTCTCAGACCTAAACCTGAAGGTCTAGTTGGTGTTCAGAGTCCCTAGTACAGTACATATTAACCAGGGAAGGAGAAATTTCAAAATATGGGTAGGTTGCTTAGGTTGTACGGTAGACAGGCAGGCAGAATAAGGCCCTTCCTACCCCCACAGAGACAACCACACTCGAATCCTCAGGACTTGTGAATATGTGATCTTCAATACAGAAGAAACTCTACCGTGGGATTAAGGTTATGGATCCTGAGATGGAGAACTTATCCAGAATTATCTAGGTGGACATGATCTAATCACAAATCTTTAAAAGCAGAGAACCTTGTAACTGGGGTCAAAGAGAGATGTGATCCCAGAAGAGTCAGAGGGATGTTGCATGAGAAGGACTCAAACTGCTGCTGACTTTGAAGTGGGAGGAAGGTGACCACAAGCCAAGGAATGTGGGTGGCTTCTAGAAAATGGAAACTGTCTCCACCTAACAGGCAGCAAGAAATGAAGACCTGGGTTCCACAATAGCAAAGGACTGCATTCTGCCAACAACCCAAACGAGCAGGAAACAGAGTCTTCAGAAAGGAACACCACCTATCCATGCGCTGATTTTAGTCTGGTGAAATCTGTGCCAAACTTTGACTTACATAATGAGAATATAGTAAGTTATATTGTGTAAGTGATTAAATTTGAGGCAGTTTGTTATGGCAGGCTGGCCTTGGTGGCCCACATCTATAATCCCAACACTTTAGGAGGCCAGGCCAAGGCAGGAGGATTGCTTGAGCCCAGGAGTTCAAGACCAGCCTGGGCAACATAGTGAGAGACCGTCTCTACAGAATATCAAAAAATTAGCTGGGCATGGTTGCACAAACCCATAGTCCCAGCTACTCAGGAAGCTGAGACAGAAGGACTGCCTGAGCTTAGGAGGCCAAGGCTGCAGTGAGCTGTGATTGTGCCACTGCATTCTAGCCTGGGTGACAAAGTGAGACCCCCACTAACACAAATAATTGTTCTGGCAACCACGGAAACGAATACGGATTGTGTCAGTGCCAGATTATGGCAGATTTCAATTTTTAAAGATGACACAATATTCCCATCGAAAAGTGGATCTGGCGAAATCTCACGAGAGTGTGCTTGAACACACTTGTAATCAATGAAATGCGACTGAAGCAACACTGTGTGACTTCCCTGGTAAGGCCAGAAAAGACCATAGTGTTTCCACCTTTTCCCCAGAACACTCCTACTCATATCAGGGGGCTGCCCTGTGTAAGTCGAACTGCCCCAAGGCCACCATGCTGTGATGAAGTCACAGGAAGAGGCCCCATGGAGGTGACCTGATGGGCACTCTCTGAGCCTTTCCAGCCAGTCTGCCAGATATGTGACAGAAGGAGCACTTAGATCAGGGGTCCTCAACCCCCCGGGCCACAAACTGGTACGCGTCACATTACTGCCTGAGCTCTACCTCTTGTCAAACCTGCGATGGCTTTAGATCCTCACAGGCTCGTGAACCCTACTGTGAACTTCACATACGAGGGATCTAGGTTGTGCACTCCTCATGATAATCTAATGCCTGATGACCCGAGGTGGAGCTGAGTCGGGAATGCCAGCGCTGTCTCCATCACCCCCAGATGGGACGGTTCTAGTTGCAGAAAGACAAGCTCAAGGCTCCCACTGATTCTGCATTGAGGTGAGTTGTATAATTATTTCATTATCTATGACAATGTAATAATAATAGAAATAAAGAGGAAAATAAGTGTAATGTGCTTGAATCATCCCAAAGCCATCCTTCCCACTCCCTGTCCGTGGAAAAATCGTCTTTCAGAAACTGGTCTCTGACGCCAGTAAGGTTGGGGACCGCTGCTTTATCTGGTTCCGGCCCCCAACAGTTGACTCCCACAGTCTTTGGATGTTCCAGCTGAGGCCCAGACGGGGTGAAGAAGAGACAAGTCATCCTTAACTTATCCTGTCTAGTCCGTGACCCACAGAAGCTATGGATATAACAAGATGATTATTGTTCCATGCCACCAAGGTTGGGGTGGCTTATAACACATCATTAACTCAGGGACACCCGAATTGAGTGCCCCAGGGGCAGTGAAGCCAACTGTCCCCCTTCCCCTCCAAAACCAGTTGTGTCCACATTGAGGATGTTGGTCTGAGACACTAATCTCTGCTGGTCTGATGCTGCATTTTTCTGGTACTCTCAACATTGGTTTCTCTGACTAAGCAGTTTGCAATTCTTTTTTGAAGAGTATAGCATATGAGCAAAATCTGCCAGCAGGCAGTCTTCCTCACTGTTGCTGTCCTATTTATAGTGCTTTTCATTAGGTAACTAAGTCTCAATCTTAACTTGTCCCTGTTCCCTGCCTCCTCCTTCTACTGGGTTGCCTGCTGGCAGCCGCTTTTGGATGCCGGAGAGAGTGACGCTAATGAGGTCGGACAGGGAAGGGAAGGTGAGTGATGGAACTGTGGTCCTTCCTGGCTCAACTGAGGCTTGCTTATGGTCCGTAAAGTACCTGTCATTGGAGTTAAGTGCAGACAATGAGGGCGTGTCACACTTTTCCCCCCCGGGGTTGTTGACATCCTCTGTCATGTACAGTTTCGGAGCTAGAAACCCGTGGACATTTAAGCCTGAGTTTTCAGTCCATCACCATCAATAAAACAGCTACTTGAAATTCCACCTGGATTTTGACAACTTGTCCTCTCTTATCTTCAGTCCAAGTGCCATATGCCAGTTTTTCTCCTTTTCTGTCTTTGTGGCTTTATTTTTCCTTTTATTCTTATTTTTGAGTGAAAGTCTCACTCTGTTACCCAGGCAGGAGGGCAGTGGAATGCTCATGGCCACTGTAGCCCCAACCTGCTGGGCTCAGGCAATCCTTCTGCCTCAGCCTTCCATGTAGCTGAAACCACAGGTGCATGCCACCACACCTGGCTAATTTTTTGATTTATTGTAGAGACGAGGTCTCGCCAAGTTGTCTCGGCCGGTCTCAAACCCCTGGGCTCAGGCAATCCACTCGCCTCGGCCTCTCAAAGTGGTGGGATGACAGGCGTGGACCACTGCACCAGGCCTTTTGTGGCATTTTGACAGGAAATCGTAAGGCGGCCCATCAGATACCTCAAGACAGCCCCTTTGTGAACCCAGATTGTAGACATGCTTTTAAAGGCTTTTGCCCTAGGAATATACCTTCAATATTTTAACATAAGATATGAAAGTTAAATGAGAGAATAGTCTGATATAAGGAATTGAACTCTACTCTAGTTTTTCAGAAATGCATCTGTTCGTGTCTTAAGGCATACATAAATGAATTGATAATTGGATATCAGGGGGAATTGGCTACATATGTGACACTTATTATGACACCACAGACTTTGGAAGGAATAGCATTATATTTGAAAGAATAGCATTATGTTCTTTATGTGTTTTTGACAGAATAGTGTTTCAACTTCTGGTGTTTTGATGTATAAATTAGATTTAAAATGTAATTTAAAATTAAATATCACCTAATAACTAATATCCTCAAATAGCCGTGTTGATTGGCAAGTTGCAAATTCTTCTATATTAATCCACTTTAATTGTATAGGTAAACAGTTATTAAGTGGAAAGCAGATGATCACTGGAGGGTTTGATGAGTCAAAAAGTAAGCAGGAAAAATGTCAGTTCGTCAGGCTCACGAGGCAAACTATTTTATGAGGAAAGACTTCGCAACAAAGAACCGTCAGTTGATGACAACTATCAAAATCTGAAACAAAACGCAAGAATAAAATATTACCATTGTTCATCTTGTATCTAAGAAAATAAGTAGGCGGGTTCAGTGGCTCAGCCTGTCATCCCAGCACCTTGGGAGGCCAAGGCGAGCAAACTGCCTGAGCCCGCAGGTTCGAGACCAGCCTGGGCAACTTGGGGAGACCTCGTCTCTACAATAAATAAAACAAAATTAGCCAGGCATGGTAATGCGCAACTGTAGTTCTGGCTCCTTAGGAGGCAAAGGTGGAAGGATTGCCAGAGCCCAGCAGGTGGATGCTGGGGTGGGCACGAGCGTGCCACTGCCCTCTAGCCTAGATGACAGAGTGAGATGCCAACTCAAAAAAAAAAAAAAAGAAAATTAGTAAATTTGGCTTTTAAATTTTGGTTTGCAACACGGGAGTCTTTATTTTTATTATTTTTTTTATTATTATTTTTTGGTTTTAAAATATAGTTTATTAGAAAGTAAACTAGAGAGAGAGAGAGGATGAAAGAGAGAGAGAGAGAGAGAGAGGATTCACCTCTCCAAGGTAGAAGAGGGGGCCAGAGCTTAGGAAACATGGCGGCAGCCACAGCTCAAAGATCACATGATCACACCAGAATCTAGTAAAGCAATGGCCCTCACTGCAGCCTTTAAATGAAAGAAAATTACTTTATCCAGTCACCCATTAAACATTCAGTTGTATCATGTATATTACTTGAGGCTTCGTCCACAAGATAAAATTTCCAAAGTAATTTTTTTCTAAGTGAACTCATAATTCTTTTGCTACCCTCATCCCTGAATATGCATGATTTCCCATTACTGTTTGCAGTTAGGACTTCTTCTGTCTTTGCAGTCTATGGGCACAAAAGGCTACATTATATTTGCCATGGGAACCATAACATTCAAAGCCCTGGTGCTTGTAAATTATTTACCTTTATTGCATTATTATAAAGTAGATTTCGTATTTTATAGAGGATTGCTATCAAGGTAGCACAGTGCGGGACCATACATGGCCTGAGCTGCTGGGCACCCAGTGTTGGGGCTTGTTCTTTCAAAGCAGCCCTCAGGGACCTCAAGGTGGAGTCCCAGCACAGTCACTCCCGGTGCCGGCTTGACCTTGCTCACAATTCCACATTCTTCAGTCCCTTCCTATATTGGAATGACTTGCCGCATCTTCTGCCGTAGGACTTTGCATTACTTCCCCCTGAAGCAAGCAGAATGTTTCCACATCATATTGATATCGGGCTCGGCACGTGACTTGCTTACGCCGCCCGAATGTGGGCAGGAGTGACAGTGTGTTCCTTTTCCTAAGCCTGAAGAGACCTAAAACATCTCCACGTGTTCCTTTGCACGTCTCTCCTATGCCGTGGGCGGAACGTGAAATTGCCCGGTGTAGCTGCTGGTCTACATGTAGAACGGACCTGGAATCCAGCCTAGCCCACTCTGGCTCAGCCAACCCCAAGTGAGATCATGTCAAACGCAACTGGCCTGTAATCCTTGAGCAGGAAAGATAATTGCTTGTTTCTGCAAGTCATTGAGATATTGGGGTTGTTTGTTATATAGCACTGTTGCAACAATGGCTCATCACTCTCTCCCTTTGCTGGTTCTCATGCATTTGTCTTCCTGTGTGTATTCTTCGTGCTGGTGGTTGGCTATTCAGATGGGTGGAATCAAGTGGAATCTACCAAGGCCGATGGAGTCATTTTGTTGTAAATTCTCCAGTTAGCAGAGAGAGATTACATACCTTCAACATTCATATTTCAGTAGCTTTTTTTTTTTTTTAGAAAGCAGGATTGAGAGGACAGAAATGCTCCCCATAGTGGGAAGGGACCCGAAGGGGTTGCCCTTCTGAAAAAGTCACCTTTTTAGAGGCTTTCAAGATGGGCATTCAGCCAAACAAAACTGCCTGGTGATTTAGGGGTTCAACTATTTTTGTTGGTGTTTTGGACTTATTTACTCAAATTGTAAGGACGTTGGTGATGAAATCATTTTATCTTATATCATGTTTTGAAGCCTTAGCACATTTGAGCAAGCATCCAGTCATCCTCACAAATTAGCACGTGACCCTAACCAAGTTTCTTCATTTGGGTGGACAACATACTCACATCTTATCTATATGTACTCATGTCTGTGTCAGACAGACTCTAGGATAGCCTTCAATTATTTCTGCCTCCTGGTACACATGCCCCATGCAATACTTCCCTTTAAGTGTGGAAGGGACCTGTAACTCGCTTCTAACAAACAGTACATTGCAATGGTGAATGGGATGTCACTTTCGTGCTTATATTTTGTAAGATTTAACATCTGTCTCATTAGGAAACTCTCTCTCTCTCTCTCTCTCTCGCTGGTTTTGATGAAGCAAGCTGCTATGTGGTGAGGCCCACACGGCCAGAAACTGAGGGCAGCCTCCATCAGACAGCCCTCAGTGCTACACATTGTGAGGAGCTGAATTCCACCAGCAACAATGTGAGCCTGGAAGCAGACCTTATCCCCAGTGAAGACTTGAAGTTGACTTCAACCTTAGCTAAGAACTTGACTGGAAGCATGCAGATAGATCATGAAGCAGAGAACATTTCTGTCCTTCCAGAAAGTTGTTGAAAATCAGCACTGATAAACCCTGTGTAGACTCTTGACCTGCAGAAATTGTGAGTTCATAAATGTATGTTATTTTGAGCAGCTAAGTTTGTGGTAATTTATTATGTTAAAATGGGTTAATAATATGATGTTCAATTACATGGCAAGTTGATGATTTCCATAATGTGATGCATATTTACTTTATTAATTTCAAACGTTTAAATGACTGCCTACCAAACTTACCACATGTCTTAAAATGCAGAGGGTTCCAAGAGAAATATGACATACTGCTTGCCCTTGGGGAGCTCCTGATCTTGGGAGCATTAGACATTCAAGCAGCCGCCCATGGCATATTGGAACAGACACTCTAGCAGGGATATGAACTCAATAGTATAAGCTGTGCTGCTTATTTATGCTTTTTTTGTCACACATTTTAAGCCTATACCTGGAAAAAATGTAGAGGCCTCATATGGCATAAGAGACACTGTAAAATCACTGTTGAAAAATGTTTATTAAGGAACCACATGTTCATAGCCGGCCAAGAATAAGTAATCCAATGGAAATAAGTATTTAGACTGGTGCAAAAGAAATTGCGGTTTTTGCATTGTTGATGTTTGATATTGGAAACATTCTTAAATAAACGTGGTCATGTTATACATCATTTTAATGCACATTTCTTGCTTTTTTTCCCTAATGACTTATTACTTGCTATTTATTTTATTTTTATTTTAGACTACGGAACGATGTTAGACAAAAGTCAAACTTGAGCGATTTTCTTATTCTAGTTCAAAATGGGTGGTAAAGCAAAATGGGTCATCAAGACAACTCACAACCTCAACAACACATTTGGCTGGGAACTGCCAACGATCGATCGTATAGTGCAGTGGTGGTTCAAGAAGTTTTGCAAAGGAGATGAGAGCCTTGGAGATGTGGAGCGTAGTGGTTGGCCACTGGAAGTTGACAACGACCAACTGAGAGCAATCATCAAAGCTGATCCTCTTACAACTATGAGAAGTTGCCAAAACTCAACATCGACTGTTCTCCAGTCGCTCGGCATTTGAAACAAATTGGAAAGGTGAAAAAGCTCGATAAGAGGGTGCCTCGTGAGTTGACCAAAAATCAAAAATATCAAAAATATTGTCGTTTCAAAGTATCTCTTATTCTATGCAACAAAAACAAACCATTTCTTGATTGAATTGTGACATGCGATGAAAAGTGGATTGTATATGACAAACAGTCATGACCAGCTCAGCAGTTGGACCAAGAAGAAGTTCCAAAGCACTGCTCAAAGCCAACTAGCATCAAAAGGTCATGGTTACTATTTGATGGTCCTGCCAGTCTGATCCGCGACTACTTTCAGAATCCTGGTGAAACTGCTACATCTGAGAAGTAAGCCCAGCACGTTGATGAATTGCACTGAAAACTGCAATACCTGCAGCCAGCATTGGTCAACATGAAAAGGCCCAATTCTTCTCCACGACAATGCCTGACGGCATGTTGCACAACCAACGCTCCAAGAGTTGAACAAGTTGGGCTACAAAGTTTTACCTCATTCTCCATATTCACCTGACCTCTCGCCAACTGACTACCACTTCTTCAAGCATCTCGACAATTTTTTGCAGGGAAAACGCTTCCACAATTAGCAGGATGCAGAACATGCTTTCCAAGAGTTCATTGAATTCCAAAGCATGGACTTTTATGCTACAGGAATAAACAAATTTATTTCTCATTGGCAAAAATGTGTTGATTGTAATAGTTCCTATTTTGATTAATAAAGATGTGTTTGAGCCTAGTTATAATGATTTAAAAATCATGGTCTGAATCCAAAATTACTTTTGTACTACATATCACAGACAACAAAAGCTTCCAGGAAATGACTTTACACAATTAATTGTGATCACGACTCCATTGTCCTTCCAGAAAGCTGTTGAAAATCAGCACTGATAATCTCCCTCCTAAAAGTTCTTCCTCCTTGTAGGATAATGTTTGAGATATGGTGCTTTCAGAACAAATGTTGAGGCTTTTATTGCTGGGCTATTTAGGCGTATTTGTAGGCATATCATAGATGTTTGGGCAGTACAGCAAAAACAGCTTTGTCTTTTTGATGTCCAGAGTAAAGTCCAGAATTAGCTATTTTGTATGTGCAGACACTGAATTTCAATCATTGGTATACCTAGAATAAGTTGTTCTTCCTATAGACTGCTTTTTCAGATCAAGACTCCAAGATGATAATAATAATATGTATTTTTTAATGGGATGGTTAATATGTGCTAAATGACTTACAGGAGAATATCTCATTTAATGTTTACAACAACCAAATAAATTAGAGACTATCATTATCCCCATCTTACAGATGGAACTGAAGCCACAGAATGAACTAACCTAAGCTACTTAATAATGTAACTTGCTTCAGGTGACATCACTAACAAGCACGGGGAGCTAGGATGTGAACTCGGGCAATTCTACTCCTGAGTCTATGAGTTTATGCACTTAACCTCTTGGTCTACACTCCTCCTAATGTCTCTGCTCTGTGACCTTTAAGGCCAACTTTGAGCACAGTTGTCTTGGTGATCATTGAAAGCACAGTGGTGCAAAGATAGGCCTTGCCGAATCAGGACATTTGCTATTCCCTGGGTATCCATAAACGTTGACGTCATCTGCTTTAAGGACAAATGGATCTATCAATTTACGATTTAAAAATGGATCTAGAACAGTCTTTCACGAGACTGTCCACATAACAACTTGGTTAACAGAATATATTACCTCTTAGAGCGTGTTAGGTAGAGTACAGAGTGTGCAGCTTTAGAACAAGCAAGAAGAAATTTGGTGGCTTAAATAAGGACGATGTTTATTTCTCTGTAATTCAAAAGTGCAGTGAGGCAAGGTGGGTTGGGTGAGCAGCTCCTTCTGAAGCCATCCAGGGGTCTAGCGTCCTTCCCTCTGGTTGCTCGGCCAGGCTCATTTGAACCTGGGTCACCACCATGTCTGTGCTCCCAGTGGCAGGAACAGAGGAGGAGAAGCAGTGTAGGGAAAGCAATTTTCCTTTAAGCAATCAATGTGGAAAATGTAGACATTGCTCCCAGACCCCATAGATGGAACGAAGCTAACACAGCCACACTGAGCCACAAGAGACAGTGGGAGATGTCGTCTCCAGATGGATGGCCATGTGCCCAGCTAAAATTCAATACCAGTAGAAGAGAAAAATAGATTTGGAAAGGAGGAGGGGCCAGCAGTCTATCACACATACCTGGGGGTGCCAAAAATATATATATACACATTGTAAGATATTTTATCTACGTACTACCTTTTGAAGTTGAATTGAACTATGGTAGCAATGTATAGTACAATGTTCACTCAAAAGGTGGGGTTAATCAAATGAATGCCAGCGTCATCATGTGACAGGCAGGACAGTCAAAGAAAATGGTGGAAGCACAGTTGTCGTTTGAGGAGCACAGGACCATTTTGAAGAGGTATTTGAAATTGGAGAACGTTGTGTAAGTACAAAGACAATGGAGATGTGAGGATGCAACAGAACCTCCAGCATGCCTAATAATTGCACACATTCGTGATGAGTTTGAGGCGTATGGTCCTGTGTGTGATGTGCACAAGGGAAGATCCAGGAGGCCTTGCATAGTAACAAGTCCTGCTGCTTCTGCTAGGGTGTTTCTTAGGGCACACTCCCAGTGGGGCCTCCAGAATGTTAGGTCAGGTCCGCTGGGAGTGTGTCTGATGTGCGATCTGGTGCCACATGAAAGATGCAAAGAATTGCACAGAAGTTAGATGAGAAAATACAGTTTATTTACAAGTAAACCAGAGAGAGAGAGAGAGAGAGAGAGAGAGAGAGAGAGAGAGAAGAGATTCACCTCCCCAAGGCAGGGAAGGGAGCCAAAGCCAGGAAGCAAGGACAGCTATAGCTAAAAGAGCACATGGCCACACTAGAGTCTAGTAAGGCAATGGAAAAAGGGCTGCTCCTGGTTGAGTCCTGTTAACCTTTCCCTTGGATGGGGGAAGGTCATTGGATGGTGGACTGCTCCACATCATTACAAAGGGGCAGGTAAGCTCAGGGACTGAGGTTGGGTGATGGACAGTAGGCAGATGGGTGGGTTAGTCACATGATTGCTGCCTCCGTGGTGGGCTAGATGGGAGGAGAGGGTTAGGGTTTTTCCTGCTTTGCAATCCATAGATTCCTTAGCAAAACAGGTGGTCTATTATCATTTCTATGTCTCTGCCCTTGTCTTGCATCTGAGGGAGATTTGCCTAGGGGGTGGGGTAGGCTGCCACTTGGCCTACAGTAAAATGTAATCTCAAATTGTTTGAAAGCCTTCCAAAACCTACTCATTGGAAATTTATCTATCTATGTCTAACCTGTGCTAGATCAAAGCATGTCAGGAGTAAAGTCTAAGCAGAAATGGCTATGTTGAGGCAAAAAGACAACGATAAACTAAGTTTACTCTAGGTTTCTATGGGTACCTCCTTTCAGTGTTGGAACAGTTTACATGCTCACCACAGAAGTCTACCAAAACAATACGCACCTCTTGTAATTGCAGAAATCAGATGTGACTTGTATTCATCTTTTGTTATTGGTATATATTATTGCAATTTTAATATGGTTTTTTCCTTTTTAAAAAGATGTGTTTACTTTCATTAGCATTCTCTGTAGATACACCAATCAAGTTCTGGCTTTAGCTTTTTTTTTTGGTAGGCTCTCTGAAGAATAATAATATCACTATTGTTTTCCATGACTAGGATGAGATTAAAATGACTTTAAAAGGCCAGTGCGGTGGCTTATGCTTAGAATCCCAGAACTTGGGGAGGCTGAGGCAGGAGGATTGCTTGAGTCCAGGGTTTTGAGATCAGCCTGGGCAACATATCAAGACCTCATCTCTACAAAAAAAATAAAAAAATGAGGCAGAATTATCACCTGAGCCCAGGAGGTGGCGGCTGTGGTGAGCTGTGGTGAGCCTGGGTGACTGAGTGTGACCCCAACTCAAAATAAAATAAAATAAAATAAAATAAATGATGACCCCAGCTCGGGCATCCACCACCAAATTCGAGGTCATACTTCTCTCCTGGTCTGTTCCCAGTCAGTGACTGAGCACAGCAGAGGTACTAGTAAAGGCCAGTTCTCAAGGGATGGAGGGTTCATTTAATGGGCAGCTGTGGCCCAAGGACTCCCAACCTTCTTAGAATCCTGCCATGGTCAGAGACGCTTCCCACCCAGTCTCTGTCCTTCTCTTAGCTTTCCCGGGTAGCAGGCCTGCACTGTGGTCTGAAGGCTCCCCCACAAGTCCAGCTGCTGCTGCTTCCCCTGTATCCTTTACTGGTGTTCTCTCAAGGAAGGTTTTGCATGCCCAGGTTTTGCTTCTCTGAGGACCTGAATGGAAACACAACTCCATTCTGACTTCCTTTCCCATTCTCATACTATAGTTACAGGTCACAGATAGGAGTAATATCAAAAAGCTGAAATTATTCAGTTCTTTTGGGTTTTGAAGCACTTTTCATCCCTAACCCCAGGTAGAGATAACAAGCTAAAGCCCTTTCTTGTTAAGAAAATAAGAAAGATTGCTTGAATTGTTTTGACTGTGAAGATGACTAAGGTTATAATACATGTTGTAAGATTAACAATAAACACTGCCGGGTTCGGTGGCTCAGCCTGTAATCCCAGCACTTTGGGAGTCTGAGGCAAGTGGATTGCCTGAGCCCACGGGTTTGAGACGAACCCGGGCAACTTGGCAAGACCTCTTCTCTACAACAAATAAAAAAATTAGATGGGCATGGTGGCACGTGCCTGTAATTCCAGCTACTTGGAAGGCTGAGGTAGAAAGATCACCTGGACCCAGCAGGTCGAGGCTGAGGTGGCTGTGAGCATGCCACTGCACTCCAGACTGGGTGACAGAGTGAGACTCCAACTCAAAAAAAAAAAAAAAGGCAACCAGTCTGTGCGTGTGACTGGAACCTTAACATCCCAGTGGAGTAGGCCATCTTACCAGTCAAGGTCTAACCAGGGGAATAGAAACCACTTCAATTATTTATAACAGGGAAACTGAGTTACATGGTGATGGAACAGCTGAGAGCCGAACAAGCAATGGAGAGATGATTGTCCAGAGATTGGAGAGATGTGAACTATCCCTGGGCTGATGAGGCACAGGAAGAGATCATGTTACTAGGGCCCTGGGGCTGGGGTCATCTGATGAAATCTAGCCCGTGGCACAGAGTTTGAGTTGTTCTATGCAGAGAGAACTACTCAGGGCAGCTTTCCTCAGGAGGTATCTTGACTTGCAAGGTGCACCCCGATCTGCCAACAACCACGAGGAGTAGGAGAGGGTCAGTTTCTTTAAGAAGGGTCATGGCTACTTGGCAAAGGCGGGAGAGGTGCTTGGCAGACGAAACAATATATGTTCACGACATTCCTTCTGTTAGTCACCCAGCTTGTGTACACAAGGCTGATGACTCCTTGCAGCATGAGATTGCAGTTGGGTATATCCATGGGTGATGTGAGGGCAGTGAAGGAAGAGACGCATCTTCATGCTACGCACAGCGCATGCAACCACCACCCTTTCCCTGCCCGTGGGACAATGCCAGGCTGTAGGATGCCCATCTTATCAGCATGCAGTCTAGGCCACAGTGGTGATCTGAGGATGGCCTGTTTCCCCAGGTGAGTTGAAGGGAGCAGAGGAGAAAAGAGACAGGAGGGTGGATGTGGGTGATGGCCTGGCCAGAGTGGTCCACATGGGCGGAGGCTGGGAGAGAGCTGGTCCTCGGCAAGGGCAGTTGCCAGCTCCCACCTTTGTCAGGGAACATGTGCCTTCTCTGGGCTTCATCTTCTGCCATGCCCCAAGACAGAGAACGTCCAAGCAGAGAATGAGCCCGCACACAAGTTGCTGCAAAACCAAGTGTTACACCTGCTATTTTTCTAAGGATGCTGATGTTTGTTCAAATTTAATTTTTCTACCTTAAACACACGAATTCTATTACAACTAGCATAATTCAAATGAATATTTCTGCAGTGTTTATATTTTATAGAGCTATTAATCTTCAGCTTTATTATTCTTGTTTCTTGTTCCCAGAGGAGATTGCAGGCCACTCTCTGCCTTGTCAGGACGCTCTGTGTCGACTAGGAGAGACAGATCCCTCAAGTTATATCTTTAGGAGCAAGAACACAAGAGGCCAGAGAGGTGCTGGAGCCCTGGAACTGCCATTGTGGCAGGAAGAATGGAGTCATGGCCATGGCTCTCTGTAAGTCCAGCTGGGGCTCTCACCTGAGAACCATCAGGACACAGGTGATGGGAGACAACTGGGCTGTCTTCCCACATCTCCTGGCTTTCTACCTGACAGTCAACCTCTAAGGCAGGGGTGTCCCACCTTTTGGCTTCCCTGGGCCACATCGAGTAAAGAGGAATTGTCTTGGGTTACACATAGATTATGTAATATAGTTAGGGTATATACATAATAAGACTTCTTTTACTTTTTTAATATAAAGTTTAGAAACGAGAACAATATAAAACAAGTGGGAATTTTGACTTTGCTTTTGTAAAACTAATCTATTCATGTCTGGTTCGATGGAAGTGGTTGCAGTTCTTAGTGAGTTCTCAAGGTGCTTGTCAGAAATGTTTGTTTGAATTTTGTTCTTCGTGTGCATCAATGAAAACAGCTGGCCGGGCACAGTGGCTCATGCCTATAATTCCGGCACTTTGGGAGGCCGACGTGAGAGAATTGCCTGAGCCCATGGGTTCGAGACCAGTCTGGGCAACTTGGCGAGACCTCATCTCTACAATAAATCAAAAATTAGCTGAGTGTGGTGGCACATGCTGTAATTCCAGCTACTTGGAAGGCTCAGGCAAAAGGATCACCTGAGCCCAGCAGGTCGAGGCTTTGGTGGCTGTGAGCATGCCATTGCACGCCAGCCTGGGTGACAGAGTGAGTCTCCAACTCAAAAAAAGAAAAGGAAAGAAAACAGCTGCTCACAAATGTATGTGCTGCCAAAAAGTGATGTCATGAATAAGGCGTGATGGTGAACTTCAAAAATGGAACTACACATGAGGTCACGAAGAAAATAAACTCTAAAAAACACATGATGTTACAAGACTTGGTAGGGCCGCATGACTAGCTGTCCTGGGCCGCTGGTTGGACATGCCAGCTCTAAAGCAACCTGGGGACCCACGTGGCTCTTCCTCGCAATGGGGAAGACAGTGATGAATCCTCAGTGGTTCAGGAGAGAGAGGGAGGGACCCGAGATAAAATCCCAGGCTGGGAGAGAATGCCCATCACTTGGTGCCTGACCACTGCAGGAGAGGACTCAAGGGAAGCTCAGGCTTTCTTCTTGGGGAGCTGGTGGGTTAAATGCACGCCAGTGGGGGTAAAGGTCACAGGAAAAGGGCTGGGTCTGGAGGGAATTAGAAAAACTCAGACACAGCAGACTGCCACGGAGGTACCTGTGTGACCGCTGGGACACATCTCTAGCAGGCAGCTGGACATGATGGTCTAATCTAGTTATCTACTGACACCTACCAGACTGCCACAAAATGTGGTGGCTTGACCCAACAACCATTCCATTTATTTCCCCACCAATTCTGCAGCTCATCTCATGGGGAACAGCTCATCTCAGCTCAGGGGCCAGAAACTCCACCTCCGGGCTGGGGACAAACAGCTCTCATCACAGCTAACCATTCATGAAACAAAGAAAGGATGGTGAAGGGTGACCGACCTCACCAAGAAGTTGGGTAAAAAGGGGAAGGTCTCTGTTTGGCCTTGTCACAAGTCATGTGCTGGTCTTAGAAGAGTGGACCACGAGTCTCACTCAAGTAAGGGTAGCTCTTCGGGGTAAACCGTTTCAGAACACGACGAGGATTTTGTAACCATGAAGCTCAAAATCGTCACTGCGAAGCCTCTTAAGGCCTGAACACGGCAGGGTCATTTTTGTTGTATTCTATTATTTAAAGCAGCTGGTGGTTCCAGCCCAGATTCAAGGGGAGAGGACTACACAAAGCCACGCATGACTCACTGTCTAATGGAGTCTGAGCCTTGGACTGAGTA
>CAUYQG010195564.1:0-14753 GCA_963574415.1 Tarsius wallacei
CATTGCATATGTTAGAAAAGGCCAAATGGCATAGTGGGAAATGGAAAATTGAACCATGACATTCCCAGATTAGCTGTGAGTACTTCACATAAATGTGTTGTTCTCTTCATGCTCGACTGCACAGAATTCTTCAGCCGTATCAACAGCAAAGACGGAAGACAGAAGGGCCTCAGCTGCCCAGACTCGCTTTGCGGCCAGGGGGGTCCTCAGCGCACCTGGACTTTGTCATTCAGGTGGGCCTCTAAAGCTGGCTCCCAATACTTATGGACACTCATCCATGCATAAATTGACACACGCCAACTGGTTTTGTCACCATCTTGGTCCCCCCACTGGATGCAATATTTGCTTTACCTTTTACCCTGTTCTAGAGGGTTAGCAAAGCTTAGTCTTAATAGTCTTCCTCAAACTAGTACATATTCTTGTAATTTTAGAATTTTTTTTTGAGTTGGAGTCTCACTCTGTCACCCAGACTGGAGTGCAGTGGCTGATCCCAGCCTCGACCTGCTGGGCTCTGGCGATCTTTCTGCCTCAGCCTTCCAAGTAGCAGGATCTACAGGCGTGCGCTACCACACCCAGTTAATTTTTGATTTATTGTAGAGATGAGGTCTTGCCAAGATGCCTGGATGGGTCTTGAACCCACAGGCTCAGGCAATCCATATAATTCTTAATATATTATTTAAAATCTAATGCAGTAACTGATATTTATCCCATTTTCCCTTTTATCTGATAATTCTTGTTATTATTAATATATCTTAAACCAGCCATACAGTAAATAAAACTGTAAGATATTTGTGGTACAATGTAATTATCTGATAATTCTTGTTATTATTAATATATCTTAAACCAGCCATACAGTAAATAAAACAGTAAGAATCCCACTACTAATATCTACCCACAGTAGTATAAGTTGTTCTATCAAAAGACATTGGCATTCACATGTTTATCACAGCACTATTCACAATAGCAAAAATTGGAAACCAATCTGGGTACCCATCAATGATGAACTAAGTAAAGAAATAGTATCTAAACACCATGGAATAGTACGCAGCCATGAAGGAAAATGAAATCATGTCATTTGCAGCAACATGGATGCAGTTGGAGGCCATTATCCTAAACAAACTAATACAGAAATAGAAAACTGACTACCATATCTTCTCACTCATGAATGAAAGTATTAACATCAGCCGGGCTCTGTGGTTCAGCCTGTAATTCCGCGCCTTGGGAGGCTGAGGTGAGTGGATTGCCTGAGCCCGCGGGTTCGAGATCCGCCTGGGCAACTTAGTGAGACTTCATCTCCACAATAAATAAAAAAATCAGCCGGGCGTGGTAGCGCATGCCTGTAATTCCGGCTACTCGGAAGGCTGAGGTGGAAGGATCGCTGGAGCCGGAGCCCAGCAGGTCGAGGCTGCGGTGGCCGGGAGCAGCCACTGCACTCCAGTCCGGGCGACGGAGTGAGACTCCAGCTCAAAAAAAAAAAAAAAAAAAAAAAAGTGTTAGTATCAGAATTACATTGTACCACAAATAGATGACGCTTATATTAAATGCCCAAATATGATACCAGAGTATAATTAGAAAAGGTTTAGTGTCATTATTTAAGAGTAACTGCTTTCAGTTTTCACTGAAAAAATAGAAGAAAATCAGAACAGAGGAAATCAATGATATGCTAACATTATACTAACATGCTTGCATCTATGTTGATATCTATATCAATATTTAAATCTACTTATATCACCTATATTCAAAAAGAGAGAATGAGAGTTGGAGTAAGAGCCAGAGAGAGAGAGAGAGTAAATGTAAGCCAGAGAGAGAGAGAGAGAGAGAGAGAGAAAGTTATTTGTCCTACAAATTTTTCTCTTACAGTTTAGCCTGGTGTAGTGTAGGAACATTATAGCCTTGAAGTCAGATACATTTTAGCATTAATCTCATTTTTGTATGGCATATCTCCCATCCAGGTGCATAGATTGCATAACTTTTCTAAATAATTTATCTGGGATTCTATTTGCTCATATGCAAATTTAAAAAGAGGGCAGTGAAGGCTAGTGCTGTGAGACATATTAAATCATATATATGTTTTATATATCACATACATATTTCATAATGTACTCTCAATACAGTATCTGAAACATTAGATACTCTCTCCACTTCATTAAGTGCTACTCTCTGTCTTTTTCACATCAGACACTGATGGTTTTTTTTATATATTCATCTCCTATGTTGTTTCCTGAACCACTCTGATATGAAGTAAGTGGTACTTAAATAATGCAATATATTTAGTCTTAACATAAGTTAGCTTACTAATCAAGGTATAGGTTAGCCCACTATGAATCATTGGAGAGTTACATTCATGATCTGTGATGTCCCTTGGAAATCTTTTGAAAATTATTCCCTGCTTCTCAACTTTCTCCTCTCTTTCTTTAACATAAGCACAACTGGCTTGGTAAGTGTAGCTCTCACCTCAATCAATGCTTCTAAAGTCTGATTAGTATAAAAATTAGAACCACTAATGCAACACCAGTATGGGACTTACAAATCCTGCCTCCCATGGACATACACCCAGATTATCATATATAATTATTTTAAGTGTGATTATATTATAGCTCGTCTTATTTCAGATATAATCACAACTGAGATTTCTGGATTTATTTAGTCTGAATCGATGGTCGTGACTCAAACTCTGAATCCAATTAGTATTGCAAGTAGATGTAGAAGTCTTTCAATAAATGAAACTATTACTATTGGTGTTGGTATTATATTGCCTTTTTCTAAATTCCTGCTACATCTTAAGTCAAGATGCTTTCCAAAATTATTTTAGGCAACATTTTAAGTACTGAGTGGCAGGTGGGGTTACAGAAAAAAAAGTTCTTGTTTTCTTAGTAGTTCTTTTTTTTTCTATTTTAATTCAGAAGGGTACATGTTCAAGTTTGTTGCATAGAGATATTGCTTGATGGTGAGGTTTGGGCTTCGATTGAGCCAATAAGCCCATTCATTCACAGTAGACATTTTACCTTGAAGGTAGTTTTCAGTCCTTACTTCCCACTTCCTTCCCCCATAGGAATGCCCCAATGTCTATTGTTCACATCTGTGTGCCCTGTTCATAGAGTGTTTAGTTCTTGTTTATTAGACAGACACATGGTATTCAGTTTTCTTTTTCTTTAATAATTTGTTTGTGATGATGGTCTCCAGCTGTATCCATGTTGCTGCAAAGGACATTATTTTGTTCTTTTTATGCCTGTGTCGTACATTCCATGGTGTATATGCCCCACATTTTCTCTATCAGTTCCACCATTGACAGTCACCTAGGTTTGTTCTATGTTTTTGCTTTTGTGGATAGTACTTCAATAAACATGCATGTGCTGGTGTCTTTTTGTGAGGTAGATTGTGCTCCTTTAGTTATATTCCTAAAAGTGGAATTGCTAAATTGAGTGGTAAGTCTATTTTAGTTATTTGAGACATCTCCAAACTATTTTTTACTAATTTACATTCACACCACAGTCTAGGTGCAATCTCTTTACTCTGCATACTCACCATTGTCTGTTGTTTTTTTGTCTTTTTATTTATTTTTGTTGTTTATTTATTTATTTATTTATTTTTGAGTCAGAATCTCACTCTGTCACCCAGGCTCGAGTTGCAGTGGCACATTCACCACTACCTCAGCATTGATCTGCTGGGCTCTGGAGATCCTTCTGCCTCTGCCTTCTAAGTAGCCAGAACTATAGGTGTACACTGCCATGCTCGGCTAATTTTTTGATATATTGTAGAGACGAGGTCTCACCAAGTTGCCCAGGCTGGTCTCTAACCCCTGGGCTCAGGCAATCCTCTTGCCTTCGCCTCCCAAAGTGCTGGGATTGTGGGCTTGATCCACCACGCCTGGCCGTTTTTTGTCTTTTTAAGAAAAGTCATCCTTACTGGTATGAAATTGTATCACATTGTGGTTTTAATTTGCATTTCTCTGATGATTAGTGATGTTGAACATTTTTTAATGTTTGTTGGTCGCTAGTATGTTTTCCTTTGAGAGCTTCTGGTCATGTCCTTTGTCCACTTTTTAATAGGGTTATTAGTTTTTCTCCTGTTGATTTGTTTGAGTTTTTTGTAGATTCTGGATATTAGACTTTTGTTAGATGAATAGTTTGAAAATATTTTCTCCCATTGTGTAGGATGTATGTTAACTCAATTGATTGTTTCTGTTGCTGTGTGGAAGTTCTTGAGTTTGATTAGGTCCCATTTATCATTTTTGTCTTTTGCTGATCTTGTTTTTGAGGTGCTGGTCATGAATCAGATGTCCAGAAGATTATTTCCTATGTATTCTTCTAGAATTTTTAGCATTTGAGAGCTTATATTTAAATCCATCTTGAGTTAATTTTTGCTTATGTTATGAGAAGGGAATCCAGCTTAATTCTTCTGCATTATGTTCAGCCAATTTTTTTCAACACTTTTTTCAACACCTTTTGCTAAACAGGGTGTCCTTTTCTCAGAATTTGTTTTTGCCTGTTTTGTCTGAAATGGGATGATTATATTTCAGTGGTTTAATTTCTGGATTCTTAATTCTGCTCCATTGTTACATGTGTATATTTTTGTACCAGTATCATGATGCTTCAGTTTTAATGCTTTACAGTTTAGTCTGAAGTCTGGTAAGGTAATGTGACGCCTCCAACTTTGTTCTTTTTGCTTATGATTGCTTTGCTATTCAGACTCTCTTTTTCATCCACATATGCTTAAGTATTACTTTTTCTAGATCTGTGAGAAATGATGCTGGCAATTTGAAAAGGATTGCATTAAATCTTTAGATTGCTTTTGATAATATGGATATCTTGATGTTAATGATTCTTCTGACCTATGAGCATGAAATATTTTTCCATTTGTTTGTGTCATTGTTGATTTCTTTTGGTAGTGTTGGGTTAAATGTTCTGTATATATCTGTTTGAATTAGTTGTTCATCAAATTTAAGTCCAAGACATCTTTGTTTGTCTTCTACTTTGATTATCTATCTAAAACTGATAGTTGGGTTTTTAAGTCTCTCAGTAGTATGGTGTAGCTGTCTATGTGTTTTCTTAGGTTAAATAGAAGTTGTTTTATAAATTGGGGTTTTCCTATTTTGAGTACATATATTTTTAAAATAGATAATTATTGCTTTTGATTGAGCCCTTTATCATTATGTAGTGCTTTTCATTGTATTTTTATACTTATATTAGCTTAAAGTGTGTTTTATCTAATATAAGAATAGTGACCACTGCTCTTTTTTGTCTTTATTTTCTTTACTTGAGTATGACTTACTTAAGTATCTCTTGTAAGTGTACTCTCAAGGCAACAAATCCCCTAAGTGACTATTTGTCTGGGAAGAACTTAACTTCACTTTTATTCATAAGGCTTAGTTTGGCAAGATAGGAGATTTTTGCCTGACATTTGTTTTCTTTAAAAATATAACAAATGGTTTCCCACTCTCTTCTGTCTTGTAAGCTTTGTACTGAGAGTTCTATTCTAATGGGTCTCTCTTAATAGGTTTCCTGACCCTTCTTTCTAGCTGTCTTTAAGTTTTTTATTATGTATTAATCTTTAATAATCTAATGACAATGTGCCTTGAGAATGGTCATTTCACATAGTAATCTTGCAGGGGTATTTTGGATATCTTGTGTCTGTTAGTGACCTCTCTAGCCTGTGGGGGATGTTTTTGTGGGTTATATCTATAGCTACTGTCTCTAGACTTCTCCCATTTTCTCCTTCTCTTTCAGGATTGTTGATCAGGCATAGATCTGGTATCTTTACATAATCCCATACTTCTCAAAAGTTTTTTTTTTCTTTGACTTCTTTTTCTTTATTTTGATTTGTCTTGGTGGCTTCTAGGGATTGGTCTTCAAGTATTAAAAATCTTTCCACTGCTTGGTCAAGCTTATTTTTAAGGCTTGAAGGTGTGCTTTGTTATTCTTGGGACAAGCTCTTCATTTCCAGGAGCTTAGTGTGGCTCTTTTTCAAAATGTCCATTTCAACTTTCAATTCTTGAACTATCTCCATGACCTCTGATTTTGGAGTCCACATTCTCTTGAATCTCAATATGTGTCTTTGTCATTCACAGTCTGAATTCTATTTCTGTCATAACGGACATTTAATTCTGTAGTTTGTCTGTCACTTGGGGATGGTACCATCATGTGGGGGTAGTGCAGCACTCTGGTGTCACAATGGTTTTGTGGTTTTGTGTTGCTGGAATTTTATTGCTGCCCTTTACCAATCTGAGGCATTTTTTTTTCCTGTTAGGTACTGTAGTTCAGTCTTTAGGCCTATAGATGGTAACAGAGGACCAACCAATGGAGTCTAACAGGCAGCCTAACTGATGGAACCCACATTTGTTCCACTGTCTGCAATGGCCCCACTCTCCTCTGCGGCCCAGTGTCAACTGGCCATGATTGAGGGTAGTGGTTCAGATAAGGGAACCATTGGACACCCTGGTCTCTCTCTGCTCATATCTATTTTGGCAGCACAGACTGTGATAGAAAGAGCTGGCTCCATCACACAGTCCACAAAATGATGAGAAACTCACTCAGTGGCATGTTGCTTGTTTTAAGTTTCTGGTAATTGACTCCTCAAAGAAAGGGAGCAGAGGCAGATGATACTGTGGGCTAGCAGGTGGTGATCAGCACCCAGTTAAATCAGCTGGTTGGGTGATGTTGAAGGGTGCCCTGTCTCACTGCTCCTATTTACTGGATATGTGGGCCTGTTATGGGGGCACACTATTTCCATGTTGTGTTGGTCTCTTCCTAGCCTGGTAGCATTAGCAGTAGAGGCCAGTAAGTGTCTGTCCCTCAGCAGAGGGAGCTTGGGTCTCCTTCTTTGTCTTGCAGTGGCAGCTGCTGGCACTGATCTGTGCAAGAGTCAGAAGCCTGAGGCATTCCACAAAGGCTTAGGTGGTGCTTCAGTGTGGGCAGCTCAAGGAGACTTTCCCTTGGCTGCAGCAGGTGTGGTTGGAACTCATGAGGTTTTCTTGTTCTCTCCTTTGCTCACCACATCTCCACACTGGAAAGTACTCTATCATCACTGGAACTGGGTCCCTGTCAGTGGGCTGTCTGATTACACTGCTCTGCTTTCCATGGAGCTCATCACTTTTCTGTTGAGTCTTGAGAGTAAGTTCATCCACGTTCTGCTTTGAATGTAGCAACTTGCTTCCTGTTTTTGGTTTCTCTTCATGGGTTAGTTGCAACTCAGCTGCTACTGGTCAGCCATCTTGCTCCATTCTCAGTAACTACAATTCTAATTCATAACATACAAATCAATGTGCAATCACTATGATAAATATGGTGAAGTAAAAGTATATTTTTCTGTTAACATATGACAAAGAAATCTGACATGGATGGGGGCTTAGGGAGCGTTGTTTTGAGAAAACCGTATTTTATCTGATGTCCAAAAGATGAGGAGTTAACCAGGCAAAGGTGAATTGTGCAATGGAAATAAGTGTATCAGAAGAAAGCTCTCAGGTGAAGCATCAGAGGCAGGTGATCAATCCCATCCATGTTATCAGAACTAAATGGTGGGGATGAATGAGTTGGTAGAAGTGAAGTTCTAGAAATACTCAAGGAAAAAATTAAAGTATTCATTAAATCATGTCAACAAGTGAGGCTTTATCTATAGATTAATAAGAAGACATTGGATGGTTTTGTGCTTGTAAATGGAATACTAGGATTTGCATTTTGAATAGATAACACAGAAAGTAAAATGTGGTCTAGAAGGAGAAATGCAGGGGGTGAGTTAGATGGAGAATGCAAATGTCAAAGAAAGAATTATTCTAATGTTGGGGATGAAATGGAAACAAAAAGTGGGAGAAATGTCATAGGTAAATGCAAATTTTAGATCACTGTATGTATGTTAAAGAACCAGCGGAGGGGGGGGGAGTCAGACACGATGGCGACTGGACAGATCAGACTGTGAGAGTCTCTGCAAAAGCAAATGTCCATAAAGACCGGTAAGTGAAATTCCATCTGAGGGGAGACTCAGGTTCAAGCACCCAGGGCCCCCCCTCTGAAGGTGACTGCAAGCCCCCACTGCTCTGAGATTCAAACCACAAGATCATCTGCTGTTCATAGGACTCTCCTGAGAATAGCCTGCTGAATCCAGCTGATTCTCATTGACTGGTGCCTGGTCCACACCATCACCTATCCACCAGCTAGAGCCCTGGATCTGATCAGTGGAGAGAGAAGATAGGGGAGAATCAGAGAGGAGCCCCATGCCTGGTGAAGAAATGCTGACTGTAGCCATTTTCTTTGTCCCAGGACCAGGCAGAGACATACATTGCCCTGCCCTTCTCTGCCCAGCTTGGCTCAGTCTCCAACCTCCAACTTGGGACCTAAGATAATCTCATCAAACTGGGAGAGACAGAATCCCCTCCCCCATGCTGGATCAGATACAGACAGTTCAGATCTGAGTGGCAGACCTGACAGGCAGCAAGGCAGGTGAGTCCAGATCTGATTAACCCTCCTTCCATAGTAGGCCTGGGGCATCTGACCCAAGCTGTGAACAACCCTATCAACCTGTGCTGAGAGTTAGAGATCAGAGCTGAAATGACATTGGACTTACAGTCAGAGTGAGTTGGGTTCCCTCTTTTTATATTTTTTATTTTAATGTTTTGCCTGTTTGTTTTGCTCATTTTTGTTTGTTTTTTGTCTTAGTTTTTTTCTGTTTCTTTTCTGTCTCTTTCTGTTTTTGATAATGTTTTTGTACTTGCTTTGTTTCTGTTATTTTACAGATTTTTTTTTCTTTAGACTTCCTGTTTGTGTATGAGAAGAGTAAATCAATAGAGAGGTTTTTGTTGGTTTGTGTGTTTGTATGATTGTCTCTGTGTTTTAGTATTTTTTTTTTTTACTCTTTTCTGTCTTTGTGTCTCTTTTCATTTGTTAGTCAGTATGTCTGTCTGTTTTTCCTCTTACTCTTCTCTCTCTCCATCTTCCTCTTTCCAATCTCCTTCCCTTTTTCATTCTTTAATTCTGTTGTTCAGGGCTGGTGGGGTTGCGTTTACTTGTGTTTGCTCAATCTCCTATTCTCCCTTATGTGGATCCTCTGGCTTTGTTCAATTCTGAAGTTGGACTGTGGTGGTGGGCTATACTTTTTGTAGATGTGAGTTTTAGTTGAGGAGGGAGCTATGATTTAGAAACTATCTGCAGATCCCAGTATCTGCTAACAGGTGTGTGGACCACCTGGAACCTGCTTCCTACTGCCTTACAATCTGTCCATGAAGTGGGGATATAGGTTTGCCCCTTGAAAGCAAAATTAGGTGAGAAAAAGGAAGAGAATGGAAAAAGGAAGGAGGTGGATGAAAGGAAGGTCGAGAGAAGAATAAGAGGGAAAACAGTCATACCAACTAACAAATTAAGAGACACAACAAAGAAAAAATAAAAAACCTAAAATGTATACATAATCATACTAATACAGAACCCAACAAAACCCCCTTACTGATGTACTCTCCCTCAAAAATACCAGTACACAAACAAAAAGTCTAAAATAAAAGCAATAAAATAACAGAAATGAAGCAAGTATGAAAATGTATTCAAAAACAGAAAGAAAGAGTGAGGAGAAAAAACTAAAACAAAAAACGAGCAAACAAACAGACAAACAAAAAAACAAAACTTGCTCTGAGGTTGTTCTTGAATATCCAAATTCTTTTCAGCTCTACTCTCCAGCCCCTCCCCTCTGCTTTCAGTGCAGGCTGATTGGGTTGCTCTCAGCATGAGTCAGATGCCCCAGGCCTACTATGGGAGGAGAGTGGATCAGATCTGGACTCACCCAGCTTGCTTCTTGTCAAGTCTCCTACTCAGATCTGTGTGCATCTGATTCAGCATGGGAGAGGGACTTCTGTCTTTCTGAGTTTGATGTGATTAACTTAGGTCCCAAGTTGGAGGCTGGGTGAAGCTGGGTAGGGCAATGCAGGTCTCTGCCTGGTCCTGGGACAGAGAAAATGGCTGTGGTCAGTGTTTCCTCACCAGGGGTGGAGGTCCTCTCCAGTTCTCCCCAATCTTCTCTCTCCATGGATCCAGTGCTTTAGCCACTTTGCTGTCACAGGTGATGGTGTGGGCTGGGGGCCAAGTGATGAGAATCAGCTGTATTCGGCAGGCTTTTCTCAGGAGAGTCCTGAGAGCAGCAGAGGATCCTGTGCACTGGCGGCTTTAATCTCGGGGTTGTGAGGGTTTGCAGTCACCTCTGGAGAAGAGCCCTGGGTGCATGAACCCAGGTCTCCCCTCAGAAGAATTTTAACTCACCCACCAGCATGCACCCACTCACACAGGGGGTCTTTATGGTCACTTGCTTTTTGCAGAGACTCTCACAGTCCAACCTGTCTCCTCACCATCTTGCCAAAAATAGATACATCTTATTTATGGATTAAAAGCCTCAACATTTCTTCCCAAAATGATGTACAAGTTTAATGCAATGCCAATACAATTTCCAGAAAGCCTTTTTTTTGTTGATGTAAACAAGATTATTCTAAAATGTTTATAGAAATGTATAAGAACATAATGGCTAAAGCAACTTTGAAAAGGAAGCATAAAGTAGTAGGAATACTAATCTCAATAAAGTATATGACCTTGGTTTGACTATAAGCTAAACCTTGTATATGAATGGAAGAATATATACATAGTTCAATGGAACAGAACAGAGAACCAAGAAATAGACCCATAAAAACAGGCCCAACTAATTTTTGACAAATGTGCAACAACAAAGTGGAGAAATGACAGCATTTTCAACAAATAGTACTGGAGAAACTAGAAATCCACAGGCAAAGAAAAAGAGAAAATAACCCTGAGAGAGAACGTTCACAAAAATGTACTGCTTTTGGTAATGGATTGGGTTGTGGTGATGGTATTATGACTGTAAGTATATGTCCAAACTCTTCTAGATATATATATTAAATATGTGTAATTTTCTGTGTATTATTTATACCTTAATAAAGCTAAAAAAATTAACCCATTTATGTCTTTGTTCCTTCTTTGCTCCTTCAGTTCCTTCTTTCCTGTTTTGCTTCTTTTTTTCTTGCTTAATTCTTCTCTTTCCTTCCCTTTTCTCTCCTTCTTCTTCCCTTTCTCCTACATCTCCACTTCCTGTTTATTATTTTTTCTTTCATCTTTTCCTTTATTTTTCCAAAACTATTTGGAGACCTGAAACTATTTGGATCAAACGTAATACAAGATAGGAAAGATTAGGGACACAAAAACAGTATAAATTAAGTGTAACAATAAATTAAATTAATTTCTTTGCCTCTTGTGAACTGAAATGTATGATTACAGTTAAAATGTTTCTAAAGCTTCCAGAGAACTATAAAAAGAAAGCTTTTCATTATGCAGCAAATTAAGATACATCTAAGTGTGTGAAAAGACTTTTAAATAAAAAATTTAAAAAAAAAAACATTGGGCAGAGCTTTTTTGTAGGCAAAGAGGTGCTCTATCATTGCTAACATTCATTCTAACATTTATCACAAACATATTTTAGGCTCTTTCTTGGATTATTCATTCCTTTAGTCTCAACTGTGTGGAATGCATTATACTGAGAATCCTTTCATGTTACTGCAGCTGCCTTGGAATTAACTTTGCAATTTCCATTATCAAGGAACTTTCCAAGTATCTTGTATTCACAGTGCTGTGAGAAGCCTGTTGAAAATGACCTTCCAAGGTCTTTACTCCTAGGGTGCAACCATAGTTTTACTACTCAAACGGCGATCTGAAAATCAGAAGTGAGCATCAGAGAGTTCAAGAAAAATGTAGTCTCAGGCTCTAGCTTAAACCTACTACTTCATAAGCTACAGTTTAACATGACCCCCAGGTAATTCATATGTACATGAAGTTTTTGTGCATGTGTGGAGGCTCATAATGAGGAGCTGACTCACTAGTACTAAGTGACCTCCTCTTGGCTAGACTATTGTTAGGACAGGAGAAAGCATTGTTTTATGAAAGCCTGTATCCAGGGGTAAAGAAAAACATTTCATATAAAAGCATCACAAGTAACTTAACAGCGAAGAAAAAGTTATTTTTTGAAATCATAGACAGCCTGAAAATTTATTTATTGTCATAATCTCCCTGTCAATTTTCTGCATTTAGAATGAAAATAGAGTTCACAGATATCACACTCTTATAATGAGACCACACTTTACATCTTAAAAAAGCAAAAAATGGGCAGTTTTTCCTCTTTGAAAAACTTGCCCATGGCAGGTTTCAGAATCTTCCTTTTTCCTTCTTCTCTTTTTCTCACTAATAAACTTTGTTTTAAAACTTAAAAAAAGTAAAAGATGGATGGAGCTATTATCTAGGCAAAAGGAAATGTTTTATGACTCACATTAGTTAATACTACCATTTGCCATCAGTGTATATATTAAGATCTCTCCTGAACTATTAATTCCTTTAATGTCAACTGAGGAAAATTACATGGCTGTTTGGCTTGTGCTGGTCACATCACAGGACAAATTTAGGTTATTATTTTATTTATCATTTTAAAACACAGAATAATATAGAAGCACTACATTTTTTACTGTTGCTTGAAGGCAGTATTTATAAACTATCATTGCCCAAATCTATGAGATCTATTTTCTCAGTATCTCATCTTCATTTTCCTAAATTCATGATGAAAAGTGCAGAAAGAGGACTAGATTCAGAGTAACAAGGTCCTGCTTTTTTTCCTTACACTTATTTTCTAGTTAGTACAAGAAGAGTTCATCCTTTTTATTTTGACTCTATTTCTTCATGTGCAAAATGAGGTAATTACTGAAATAAAATTAATGAATTAATTTTATAGAAAAATTAAAATGCAACAATATACCATATTATTTCTGCTTTCATTTTTACTTAGAAACTCAAAATTTCCTGGTAGATTTTTAATTTTGTGGGATGATATGTGGAAAGGATTGATAATTTCAAAAATGATTTTGACTACTTCATTTAAAGTTATGTATAAAAACTAGAAAAATATACATTTTCTGATGTTCAGTCTTAGGGAATTGTGGTATAAACTGTAAGGTTTGATTTTGCAGCTGTGTTCACTGAGATAATTTTGGACTAACTCTTGGGAAAAAAAATATATAGCTGCCAGGAAACCCATCACTAAAATTTTTAAGTTCACTAAATCTGCTAGTATTGGATTTCTCCAACAATCAGATTACAGTAATGATGTGAATTTTTTCATTATACCACATACTACAAAAAAATAAAAACAACTTTGACAAACCTTAATAAACATTAAAGTGAAGATAGCTCAATTTTGGCATTTGAAAATCAGTATCTTTTAGTTTACATGACTATCTTGAACAGCTTCAACAAAGGTTGAAGAGAACTTTGGAGATCAGGTTTAAGAAAAGTTGCCAAGTAAGCTGAACCAGAGCAGACTGTCAGAATTATCTTCAGAGAGGCGCACCCTGTAACTGATCTCAACTCTTTATCCACTTCTTACTTACTCTAAAAGATTGCTTTCTGAGATAGAACAGATGACAAGGTACTGACTGTTGACTTTGGGGATACACAGGGGTAGGCACCAAAGAGGCAGCACGGCAGGTACTATGTTGGTAACATAAGAGGAGCTTCCAATTAGTAAGAGGAGAACCTTTATCAGAACCTTAGCTTTATCAGAACCTTAGTCCCTGCATATAGTTATGATATGGCTGGCTTATATAGAAAGATCAGAGCTAGGAATCTCTGACTTGAGATTCTGCAAAAGATTGACAAGTCTACATGGCATTGAGGGAGAGAAGAGAACCTTTGGGATTGAGCAACTGGCATCTCAGCGTGACCAATATGGCCTAAGGAACAGAATCTTCTACCAATTTCTGATGTCTTGCTATTCTAGAGCACCCCAGTTCTTCAAATAATGAATGATACTCCATATCTGAAATGGAGGAGTAAACCAAGATTTAAAGTGATCTGGAAAACTAAATTAATGTACCATTTCAGAGGATAAAGACACTAGATTTTGATACTAATATGCTATGTAGAAATATATCACCAATTTAAGATACTAATTTAGTATAACATTTAAAAATGTGTAGTGGAAGGATTAACTAGCCTTCCCACAATAAAAACAAAAACAAAAACAGTTTTGCACTAATAGCTGCCCTCTACTCCACACACATGACCAAATGTCCATTAAAATTATTTGCAAATTGAGACAAAAGAAAATTAATTTGGAAAACCACATGTATAATAGGTTCAAAAGCAAATAATATGCATATTTTTTCACTGTAATTGAGTATTTGGAAACAGTGTCTAAAATGTTGGAAATTGGAAGAGTTTATAATCTTTGAGATTATTTTCTAAATAAGAATTGTTTTATTTTAAACACATCAGCATTTGATTTAAGTCAGTCAGTGGAGGAAATTGGTTGCCAGAAAATTTAAATTGGCTTAATAAGCAGCAAATTTAAGTAGGCTTAGAAAACAGGTTAAAAAATAAATAAATTTGTTTGAAATATTTGATAATCTAGAATAATAATGTGGTAGAGAAATAATTTATATTGTGTTAGAAATCCATTTGCAAAACAAAACCTTTAGTATCAAAAAACAAGCAAACAAACAAAACTCTAGAAAATTACCACATGGTCTTCTGGACAATCCATAATGAAAGAGGTCAAAGGAGAATTCTTGGGAAGATGATGGTGAAGCCAGTCAGACTAAGTGAGTCCCAGTGTGAGTGAGTGTATGGAAAACTACATGTCACTGAGTAAGTGGGAGTGTGAGTGACTGGCTGAGTAGGGACTCAGGAGCAAGTGGTCAGGGTTTTCCTGGTTAAGCAGCTGTTGCCACAGCT
>CAUYQG010195565.1:0-37988 GCA_963574415.1 Tarsius wallacei
ACTCTTCTGAAGAACATTGTCGTTCTTTATCCCTTTCTTCTGTGTTTCATGGTTTCTTAAGTGTTTCTTGTAGAGCTATTCTAGAGGAAGCATAAGTTCTTAGGAATTGAATGTCTGGGAAGGATTTTAATTCTCCCTCACTGATGAAGCTTAGCCTAGCTGGATAGGTTATTCTTGTTTAAAATTGTTTATCTTTGAGAACTTTGAAGATTGGCCTCCAAGCTCTCCTAGCCTGAAGTGTTTCTGTAGAGAAATCTGTTGCTATTCTAATTGGTCTTCCCTGGGTAGGTAGTCTGACCTTTTTCTCTTCCTGCCTTTAGGATTTTTAATTTTACACCTACTTTGTTTAGGCAAATTACCATGTGTCTAGAAGTTGGTCTTCTCATTTGTTGTCTTGCAGGGATTCTCTGAATCTCTTGTGTTAAATGGTCGTATCACTGATAAGGTAAGGAAAGTTTTCTTGTATAGTTTCATGGAATGGTGGTTCCAGGGTGGTCTCTGTCTCTCTTTCTGTCTCAAGAAGTCCAATTACTCTTAGGTTCAGCCTCTTAAAATAAACGTTCATCTCTTGAAGGTTTTGTTCTGTCTTTTCAAGCTTCTTTTCTATGTTTTTGACAGTTTGGGTTAGTTCTATATTTTGGTTCTCAAGCTCTGAGATTCTTTCTCCTGTGTGGCTAATTCTGCTTTCCATACTTATCAATTTGTTATTTATTTCATTCACAGTATTCTTTACTGCTGTTATCTCAGTTATCAACTCCTTCATATTTTCCTATTGTCTCTCCTCAATTCTATTTATTCTGCCTATTAATGTCTTGATATCTGGGTTTGTAGTTTGAGACCAGTTATTCTGGGGGTTCATCATTGTTTGCGTTCTAAAGTCTGTTTTCTCAGTGTCTGACCTCCCAGGGTTCTGTGTGAGACCCATATTCTTCTTTTGGTTTTTCTTCATTTATGTTAATTTTCCTCCCCCTAACTTTTTTTTTCTTCTTCTTTAATTCTGTTTTTTAGGGATGGTGGGCTTGCTTTTACTTCTGTTTGCTCATTCTCCTATGCTTTCTTATGTGGATCCTCTGACTTTGTTCAATTCTAGAGCTTGACTGTGGGTTGGAGGCTGTACTTTTTGCAATTTTGAGATTTAATTGAAGGGTGAGCTGTGATTCAAAATCTATCTGCAGATCCCAGTATCCACTGACAGGTGTATGAGCACCCTGGAACCCATTTCACTCTGCCTTACAATCTGTCCATGCAGTAGGGGTATAGGTTTGCTCCCTGAAAGCAAAATGAGGTAAGAAAAAGGAAAAGAATGTGAAAAGGAAGAAGGGGGGGCAAGAGGAAGGTGTAGGGACAGAAGAGTAAGAGGGAAAACAGAAAGACATACCAACTACCAAATGAAAAGAGACACAAAGACAGAAAAGAGTAAAAAAAAAAAAACTAAAACATACAGACAATAATATAAACACACAAACCTACAAAAACCTCCCTATTGATGTGCTCTTCCAATACACAAACAAGAAGTCTGAAGGAAAAAAAGCAGTAAAATAACAGAAACAAAGCAAGTATTAAAATGTTAGCAAGAACAGAGAGAAAAAAACTAAAACAAAAACAGACAAAAATGAGCAAACAGATAAAAAATAAAAACAAGGAACCAAACTTGCCCTGAGGTCATTCCTATAAGTCCAACGTCCTTTCAGCTCTAGTCTCCAGCTCTCAGTGCAGGCTGATAGAGTTGCTCACAGCTTGGGTCAGATTTCTCAGGCCTACTGTGGAAGGAGGATGGATCAGATCTGGACTCATCCGGTTTGCTGCCTGGCAAGTCTGCCACTCAGATCTGACCTGTCTGTGTCTAATCCAGCATTGGGGAGGGGCTTCTGTCTCTCCCAGTTTGATGAGATTACCTTAGGTCCCAAGTTGGAGGCCAGGCGGAGCTGGAATGAGCTGGCCAGGGCAATGCAGGTCTCTGCCTGGTCCTGGGACAGAGAAAAGGGCTGCGGTTGGTGTTTCTTCACCAGGCATGGGGCTTCTCTCTGGCTCTCCCCAATCTTCTTTCTCCACTGATTGAATCCAGGGCTCCAGCTGATTTGCTATACCAGGTGATGGTGTGGGTCAGGTGCCAGGTGATGAGAATCAGCTAGATTCAGCAGGCTCTTTTCAGTCGATCTTGCATGCCCACAGCTCTAATCTCAGGGCAGTAGGGGCTTGCAGTCACTTTCAGAGGGGTGCCCCAGGTGCATGAACCCAAGTATCCCTTCAGACGGACTTTCACTCTCCCACCAGCACATGCCTACTCACAGAGAAAGGCTTTATGGACACTTGTTTTTGCAGAGACTCTCACAGTCTGACCTGTCCAGTCACCATCTTGTCTGAACTCCTTTTATACTGCTTTTATTATTCTTCATAGCACTTTCCCTACCTGACATATTATGTGATGGAATCTGAGGAATTTTAAAATATAATACCCCTTTCGTATCCTCCCTTGTTTAGATCAATTGTGAACTAAAACACAAAAAAGAGCCATATGAATTTCAAAATGTCAATTTATGTCAACTTTATCACTGATAAAGCCAATAATGGAATGTGGTTTTAGGGCTTCTACTCAAAGATCTTGCTAACAATCTTTACTCCTACAATGTCTCTCAGACCTAAATATTAGGGGAGCAAATCTCCATTATAAAGAGAGAGACCAGGGAGGTCACACCAGATCAAGTTCATTCATGGAAATATTGGACCAGCGAAGAGGAAGTCATTACCCCCTAAAACATCATATATTTGATTATTTGTTTAAATGTAAGGTCCAGGGGGGAAGGGGCATGGGGAGGTGGGATTGACAATAGTAGATATCTGCCTGGGGTGGGGGTGGCACACCTCATCAACAAGGGTACCTGCACAATGAATATTTGTATACCTCACCTTAAATTGTACCCCACAATTTTAAAATAAAAATTAAAAGAGAAAAAAAATGAAAAATAAACAAATGTAAGGTCCATTGGTGCAGAGATTTTAAACTCCCAGTTTTTAGAGCAGGGTCCAGCATTCCTTTTGTGTTCAATAAATTTTAGTTGAATTAATACATTAACTAGAAAGATTTAATTTCCTGCAAGGAACAGTGAGAACCTCAGATGACATCAGGAATGTGTGAATATGAGTTTACTAGGAAATACTCAGGAAGGGTGTGTGATATAAACATGTACCACCTAGAACTTCCTCGGGGAAGGACTTGCCCAATTGCAGGGAAAGTTGTCAACAGACAGCCTCCAGCTACTGATTTCTTCAGGGCCTGCCTTAGTTGCAGAGACATCCAGGATCACACTCCTCCTGAGGTGGCGTAAATCCAATGAGTGAACAAAGTGAGACTTCAAAAACCCAGCAATTCTGAGGCAGTGCAGGACACTTCTGTTGGGCAATAATTGCTCTAGAGCATCTCATAGGGTTGACTGAGACTTTGCATCATGTCCCCACGTTTCTCTCTGATCAAGCCTTCTTCTTCTCCTTTCCTTTCATGATGCTGATGCTTAGTGATTATTTTGTATACCTAGCCCTGCCTCTGTATCTGCAGTACCCAACCTGTGACAAGAGTGATGTCCACAGAGAATGATACCTCTGCGTACAGAGCTGGAGGAGAGATGTTTTAGTGTGGAGATACAAATTTGGGAGTGATTACCATAGATGTGGACAGTAAAACCCTAAGTATCTATGATATCCCTCAAGGGAAAAGAATCATAGAGGGTGAGAATAGCTGTAAGAAATAGTAAAAGAGAACCTGGGAAAATGCTACATTTAAGTGATGGAAGGAGAATCATAATGTACCAGAGTGACCCAGGAAGATATGCACCATATTTGGCAGCTTAAATGACATTGAGAATCCTTGAGAAGAGCAGTGTGCTGAGAGAGGGAGATTTCAGTGAATTGTGATCAAGTGAGCAAGCGAAGATGGTAAGGTTAACCTATATACCCTCAAGAACTTTGGATGAAATGAGAGATGTTTGTTACAATAGGAAGAAATAGGTAACAAGATGGGTGTAGAGAGCAGAAGAAAAATAACAACAACAAAAGACAGACATGTCAGGAAGCAGCAATAGCAGCAGAGATTAAAAACAGCAACAGGAAAACATGTGACAGTCACTGCCAAAAGCAGTAAGTAAGAGAAGAGCAGAGTACCAGCTATGAGATTTCAGAAGGTAAAAAAAAAACCACTTCTGCAGAGTAGGCACAATCTGTACAATCTAAGAACTCTGTTAAGGAACATGCACTATTCCATCCTAGGAGACACAAGTAGTAAAGACTTAGAAATAGAAAAGAAAAAAAAAAACACCACCACCCAGGGGCTATTGAAACCAGTAATCATCAAGCTATGAAACCCATCAATAGGCTGCTTCCCCACTGGTGCAGACACTAAATCTAACAGAAAGGTGATATTTTGTGAAAAGCTTGAAGTGCACCAGGAAAGGCATCTATCCACATATCACCTACCAATGACAGAATGGGCATCTGCATCCTGACTTTTTTCTTTTCTTTTTTTTTCCTCTCATTTTTGTCTTTTTATTTTCTGCATCCAGATTTTGTTTTACTTTTATTTGGTTATATTATACACAGTTTAAAACTCTGATGTTTGGAGACCATTTTGACCTATTAATTTTGGCTGATCAGGCTACATGATTAAATTGTAAAATGTCACAGTTTCACAAATGACCAGTTTCTTTAACTAGGTGGCCAGGTAAAGTTTTGTATGCCACCAGGTGGTGTGATTAATTCTAGTACAAGATGAATAGTGGGAAGTGGGAAGGGACATACTTTGAATTCTTGAGGTGACTCTGCTTTTTTTTCAATTCTCATAGTTATAAAATAATAGAAAATGATGTTTCTCTTTAACAATTGGCTTCTTTTCAAATATTTTCTTCTATTTTCCCTCTGTTGCCTTAATGCAGTTGAAGTAGCTGATTTCTTGGCAGAATTCAAAAGCTGTCCCCCGAGTTTCCAGTCCCCTGGTTATTTAATCAAATACTATCCAAGGTACTACTGTTAAGTGAATGTGCAAATAAAATTGAGGTTACTATTCAGCAAACTATAAAACAAGGAAAATATTCTGTATTATCCAAATGGGCCCAGTGCAAACACATGAGCTCTTAGGAGCAGAAGAAGGCAGCAGAATCAGTTTGCCCAATTCTGTGGGAAAGGAAGGCAACAGAGATGTGAGACAGAGGGTATCACAGAGCTTTGAAGTATGAGAAGGGCCTAACTCATCATTGCCAGCTTTGAAGATGAAGGGGGCGTGAGCTAAGGAATTTGGGAAACATTTACAAACTGAGCAGGACCCGCAGGTGGACAGATAGCAAGGAAATGGTGACTTCACTCTTATATCACAAGGAACTTAATTCTGCCAAAAACCAGAATGAATTTGGGAGTAGATTCTTACCTATGGCCTCCAGAAAAGAACATGGCCTGATGAAAGCCTTGATTTCAGCCTGTAAGACCAAGCCAAAAACCAACTGAGCCACACTGTGCTGGATTCCTGACCCATAGAAACTTTGAGACAATAAATGGATGTTGTATTACACTGCTAAATTTATGGTAATTTGTTACAGCAGTGGCAGAAAACTAATATAGCTAACAACCAATTAAAGAACACTAAAGTTTTCACTCCCAATTAAGTCTTGCCTGCCCAATGCAGGTGGAATCTCAATCCAATAATTCTATAGCTCAGTGCCCAATTTGTCTAAATTGTATTGTATGTCATGCACAAAGCATGTAAATTGATAGATGTTGTCTCTTCCTTGATAACATAAGTAAAATACTCTCTGCCTGTGTGAACCGTGTCACAATCACTGACCCTATTGAAAGAACAAAGACCGATAAGTTGAAACTGTAATCAAGTGGTAAATGATAACTACCAATTAAATGCATCCCACCATAATTTACATATATAAATTATGGGTTTATTAAACACATCTGGCATTATTTAAATTTTTTGATCTACTAGAATAATCCAACTTAAATACAACTAAGTAAAGAATAACTTGTAAAAAGTGCAGAACTTGGTCATGAGAGTATAATATTTATCATTTAAGCAAAACCTTAATTTTAAGGTCTTAAAACACTTAAAAACACTAAGTGATCTTCTCATCTGTTGGCAACAAAAGTGAAAACATTTTGCAAGAACACAAGCATACAAGCATTACATCTCAGCAATGATATGATTTAACATATACCAAATACACTGAGAGGGTTCTGCAGTTCTTAAATTCATTCTGAATTTCTTGTTTACTTTTAGTTTCTCTTACTCTTCTGATCATTGATTCTAAATCCATGGTGATACTGATCATGGTAATTTCTATAAAACATATTTCATTAATGTCCTAGTGGTCATTGGGAAATGAGCATGCCTTTGTTATTGATCAGCCATTTTGGAAGAAAAGAACACATGATGTCAGACTCCATCTATTTGGAATTAATTGACAGTCTGTTTAGCCATCCTATTTTTAAATATAGCTTACTTTGAGTTGATTGGCAAATAATAAGCATAGTTTAGTCTTTAAATATTATCATTCCACATTTTCTCATATTCTTATGTTTTGTTCTAACATAACATCTTGCCTCAGCCACACCCTTTCACTGGTTGAAAAGATGTGACCCGTTGTTATTTTTCTAGCACACAGAACTCTTTGGATTTGAATGAGTATTAGTCACTTCAACAAGAGAGCATGGCAGTAATACTAAATGCAACTGCAAAACAACTGTATCTTGAGTTGTCACAAATATATATCAGGTGGTTCTTTCATTTGGCACAGCAACATAGATGCCTGATTAAAATAGACATTCCTAATGGGCTTCAGATGAGCTGCCAGTGGAAACATGGAATACTGCTATAAGATATTATGTTCTATTTGGGTATAATGTGAGCTTTTGAGTGAAGGGTAATAAGGGCATAATGAGGACTGACATTGGAAAGGTTCAATTATTATAGTACATGATTTCTTAAGCGTGTATTAAATAAAAGCATGTTGCCAATACACTAAGTCATAAGTTAAAAAAAAAATCAACTTGTCCATTCTTGGCTCTTATCTAGGAATTAAAGATCATGGAGGCAATATGGGTAATGGTAAAACTTGAGCTGGGAAATCCAGAGCTCCTGGATTTATGTTTGTATTTCACCAATTTTAGGAGCTATATGAAAATGGTCACACTACTCAATCCCTCTGAGCCACTGTTTTCTTGAATTTTAATTAGAACAACACCTGCTTTTCTGGAATGTTAAGAAGACTAAAAAAAAAGTGGCATATAATGCATACAGCACTAAATCTTACATTATGCTTGGGAAATGGTACTCGTCAACATAATTGTCATTTTTACTATTATCATACTGTTATGATAGAAAGAGTAGTTTTAGGACCCAAGTTATCTCTGGTATGACATGGGGCAAGTCATTTAGCCACTTAGAATATATTTTTCATTCCTTTTTTAAAAAAACACTTTATGCCGGGCTCGGTGGCTCAGCCTGTAATCCCGCGCATTTGGGAGGCTGAGGTGAGTGGATTGCATAAGCCCGCGGGTTCAAGACCCGCCCAGGCAAGCAAGACCTCATCTCTACAATAAATCAAAAAATTAGCCGGGCGTGGTAGCGCGCGCCTGTAGTTCCAGCTACTTGGAAGGCTGAGGCGGAAGGATCGCCGGAGCCCAGCAGGTCAAGTCTGCAGTGGCCGGGAGCGGCCAGTGCACTCCAGTCTGGGCGACAGAGTGAGACTCCAACTCAAAAAATAAAAAATAAAATAAAAAATAAAAATAATTAAACTTATTGATATGCTGATTTGCATGAAAAGCATTGTCAATTAAGAAGAAATGCTTAACCTTTCCTAGGTTATATTTGCTTGGGTTAAATATTAACATAAATGTTTCAAATATTATAATGAGATTTTAGAATTTAAAAAAACCTTTTTTTAAGATATGGGGTCTCACTATGTTGCCCAGGCTGGTCTTGGACTCCTCAACTCAAGCAATCCTCCCGCCTCAGCCTCCCAAAATGCTGGGGTTTCAGTGTGAGTCACCGCACTCAGCCAAACTTTATTGATGTCCTAGCTGTCCATGATATGTTCTTGTGCTGCCTTGTCTGATGTTAAACAGTATAATGTTATCAGTTCCAATTCCAGTTACTACTTTAATATGTGGCATGCAGGAGGAAAAAAATACAAATTTTCTTGTCAAATGAACTTTCATCAGATCATTAACTATAGCCATTTGTGTCTTTTGTCATTCACACATAGTTTTTTTTTTTGGTTTGCTCTGGTGCTTCCCCAAATGTTCTTTCATCAGCTACAGGCCACAATGCTTCATCATCAATAAAAAGAAACCATCTTGGAGATGGTTCTGATGCTTTCTTAAATAACTTTGAGACCATACCATTGGACAGAGTCAGGATATCCCAAATTCTATGGAGAAGCTGATGAGTTCATGAGACTACTAACTTAGTATCAACCAGGACAATCATTCATTTCATGGGACTGAACAAATTGATAAAGGATGATTAGATTATGACTTTTGTTTGGATATTGCTCATGCTTTAATATTTTATTTTCTAGAAATAAATAACTCCTTTCGACTTTCTCTATCTATAACTCACAACAATTTAGTAGATTGTACTTTTGTAAACAGAATGAAGCATTTATGTTTTTATCCCTGCCGGATCCCTCCCAAATTCAGAAACTCTCATTGAGTATTCTTATTTTCTTAGCATATAACTATTTGCATAGATTCAATAAACAAATGTCTTCCTTGTAACAGGACATAATTGAAAAAATAGATATGACTAAGGCTTTGGCCAGAATGTCATATTTTAAAGTTATGTGCATAGAATTAGATATGAACAGACAGTTTTAAGGAACTACTGTTAACTTTATAGAGCTAAAGCTCACAAAGCCCTCTTGGGAAAACTATACTGGTATCCAGCTCAAAGAATTCCCAGTCTTACAGTTAAATAAGGAAGGTCTCTTTCTGGCAGGCCCAGGAAACTTAGGATATTTGGACAACCTGGAAAACAGAATAATTCAATTGAATCTATAGGTCATTCAGGTCAAATCTGATGGCATGTTCTTGGCTTGGCTTCCTAATCTTGACAGATTTTTACAAGTCAAATCTCAGATTTCATTTTGTAAACCACTTCAATGAGGTATGGTCAAGAAACAAAAAAAATACATATTTAATGTATACAACTTGATGAGTTTAGAGATAAAGTATATACATGTGAAACTGTCATCACAATCTAAATCATAAACCTACCCATTACCTCCAAAAGTCTCTTCCTGCCTTATTTACTACTACTATTATTATTGTAATTTTGTCATAAGAGCACATAAGATAACATCTGTCCTCTTAGCAAATTTCTAAATATTGTTAACTACAGGCATTCTGCAGCAAGGTAGATCTCTAGGACTTATTTATCATGAGATTCGTAATAAAAAGTTCCAGTAAAGCAAACTTTAAACGGCCTATTTTCTCAATTTTTGCTGCACCTATGTAAATAAAGACACAAGCTTTATTTTGTGAACAGGAAAAGTCTTATTTTGATTATCTTTGATCAAAAGTGGTCTGACAAGATTAAAATTATGCTTCAATAAAAAATTATAACACACCCTTGTAAGTTATCAGATTCTAGTCCTGTTCATTTTCTTTGTTTTATTTTGCATTTATTTGTACACTACATGGTTTTGTTACCTACTATAAACTGAATTGGATCTTGCTGTCTTATGCACTTTGTCTGTTTTGACTAATTGTCTATTTGTTTAATTTCCTCCCAAATCTGGCTGCAAATCTCCAAATTAACATTTCCAATTTGTCTCCCACCATCCTGACTTGGTGTCACTGAGAACTAAAACCTGACTGCCCAGATCTTTATTGAGATCCTAGGTTGTCTTGTAGCTGCCCTTCCTCCGCAGTTAACTAAAGAAGCCCTGCATGTTGAAACTGGATGACCTGATATAAGTTGCAAAGGACTCATTGCTGCAGCAAATTATATATGGCCAACTTTTGTGCCTGGAACTGCCACTATGTGGGCCACTTAGGAAGTTCATTGAATTTCCTCATCTTTCATATTCTGCTCCAGGAAATAATCATGACAGTGGACAATCTTACTGAAGCTTCTCTGATGACTTTGCCATCGCTAAAACAATTCAACTGAAAACCAGAAAATCCATCAGATTTCCATTGCCATTTTCGGTCTACCCTCTAAAAACATTTCCAGCCCTACTTCTAGGAATCTTCACTGGTTGCTTTCTGGACTCAAAAATTGAGTTTATATTCTGCTCTAACCATTAATCTTTGTTTTTTTTCTTTTTTCATAGAACTCTCTCATTAAATACCCAATTGCTCACACCATCCAGCAAATATACTCTGCTACCAAGTTTCTGAGTTGGTTCTAAGTAGTCCCTCAACAACAGAAAGCTGCTGAAATGAACTACTTGAACTAACTTTCCTATGTTGTTCAATGGGAACCCTGGTTTCCCTTGAACGAAAGGGGAGACTGACAAAGACAGCCTTAAGGTTACCCACAGCTTCACTGAACTTGAAACAAGTTTCTTCCGATTTTAGGCTTGACCTCCCTTTTCCTAGTGCATTTACTTAAGAAACCTATTATAAATTCTGCCTCTACCTCTTTGAGATATAAATCTTTGCCCAGTCTCTTGCAAGTTTTACACACCAGAAATGTCATTCCCAAGGACCTGGGAGTTGAAATGTAATCATCAAAGAAGATAGTGCCCCTATCTACTCTAGGAATCTAATTTTGATAATCACCAATTAGCAAACACAGATGGCCCAATCACGTTGACAAATTTCTCTAACATTCTCTAGTACTTTTTCACTAACTAACCCTAGCGCTTAAAACCTCTCCTGCCTTTTGAATCAGCAGGCTTGAGTTCAATTTCCTTCCTCTGTTGCAAAAAGTTTCCTGCCTGTTAAGTTGTCCAGTGCAATTTTTCTTTGACAACATTCACAGCAATGTGAACACACGCAGAAAAGACTTTTGGTGTTCAGTTACTTTAATGGTCAGTCCCTACAATTGAGTCCTTTAGTAGTTTTCAGTGTGGATTTGACATTATGGGCAATTATCTTTCTTACACTGTAAGGAAGAGCTAGCAGAGCTATATGTCGTGTTTATTTATAAACCACAGGAGGAAAGTCATTCTTGAGGGGAGGAAAAATCACTCCCTGTCATCAGTGTGAAAGTATTTCAGACACTAAGCCTTAACATAAAATTATGTGTTCCCCACTTCACATTTTAATACAAAGTTTGGAAAGCAATAGTTAGACAGTTTTATGTCAGATAAATAGTATACCTTTAGCTCATTATTGAAAGCATTCATTAAAGATTAAAAACATAAGAACCTGTATAGAAATTCTAAACTGGTCCCTGGATCTTAACATTCAATTATTATTTCTAAAATCTGAAATCAACATATTTTATGTCTAGATTGAGAGTACATTTGAAAATCAAAATTCAAAGGCATGCCTTCTAGTGGGCTGACGATGGGAAAGGGCTGTGATTATGCCTAATTTGCACCCTCTACATCACGATCTCATTGATTATGTTCTCAGTTTGCTAAGGGTTCTGTGAGGTGATTTTCAAGATGAATATTGCTATTTGCAGGATTTCCTGAATAGGAATATTTCGGGAGTAAATTGCATAAACCAAGCGATGTGCAGTCAATTTTCACTCCAGCATAAACAATGTATTAGAACACAGCCCTTAAGGCTTTTTTTAATTTGAGTTTCATTACACAGCTAGCTGCATTTCATCAATAAGCATGAAGTGCCAAGCAGGCAAAACTGAGGCTCGCAGAGGGTATTATGTATTTTTCTAACAGGTGCTCAGAATTTGACTAGAGAAAACAAATGACCTGAATGGCAAGGCCTCAGGCCCTTTGTTTTAGAGGTAGCCATGGCCACCCTGGCCAAACAAAGAAGTTTCTTTAATTTTAGGAAAGGAAGTCAGGGACCTGGCTGCTTGTACATCTACTTTCTTTTCATGAACTCATTTCTAAGATTTTTTAGAAGGCGATTTCCTTCTCTGTGTTATAAAATAGGCATGTCCTCAAAACTGTTTAAAATTTTTGTTTTTGTTTTTGAGTAGTTTAAGCAGAGGAAAGTCCATTTCCCCTTCTTTAATTGAAAAAAAAAAAGTAATCTCTTTAAGCAGAGGGCTACAGAAGGCTGTAAAGACTAAAATCCCATCTCTTAAAGCAGAAAATCTGTGTAATCTTTAAAAATCATTTATTAGACAGTGAATAGAGATAGAAACCAGACAAAGAGGGATAAAGAACTAAACAAGCTATTAAATTATTCACACAGGTCACCATTTTCTAATTACAAGTTAGGGATTTGAGAATTATAGGGAGAAACTCTCAAGTCATCATATATATGGTTTCATGTTCTTTTTTCCATTGGATACAGCCACAAGCATAAGAAAAAGGCTAAAAGGATATTTTTGAAATCTGCACTCCAGAGATAAAAAAACTCAGAATATGCACAGAGGACTGTAGCCAAGGAGTTTTCTGCCAAGGAAAAAGCAGCTGCCTCTCCCCTCAGTGATTCAGACCAAGCTGCAGGAGGCAAATATCATGACTTTCTGAAACTATACACAGCACTGAGAGTGGTGACTTGTGGCTATGATAAAGGAAAGTGATTGACACAGCCGAGAGTGGTTTTCACTCTAAACTGCAGGGACCTGTTTGGAAGAAGCCTATGGGTCACGGACAAAGACCCAAGGCAGGTTTTCAATATTTAAAAACTATTCTTGAGGGCACTATACTGGGACTAAAGTATTTTGGTTGAGTCAACAAGATCTTTCATCTTAAATGTATTCCATGAACAGAAATAGCTAACATTGAGTATATTTTTAAATATTATAATGAAGAAGAATATTTTAACCAAAAATATATTTAAAAGTAGAGAAATGCGTTTTTACCTATGACTTACAAAAATATATATTTCTGGTTGGGAGGAAAGAGTTTATGGCTTTTTCTCTTTGTAATACTAAATCCGGGACTCTAAAAAAATCCAAGATAATTGAGAATCTTGTTGAGGTTATTTTGTATTGGGCCAAGTAAATTGAGAATCTTGTTGAGGTTATTGTGCAGTGGGTCAAGTATAACTGTACTTTCTTGTTGGGATGTTTACTGAGTAATGAAAAATCAGTATTGATGAGACATAGTTGCACTGCTGAATAGGACCTAGGCAAATATCTGTGAGAACACTATGTACTAGCTAGGTGGAAAAATGGAAAGGATTCTGGAACTAATGACTTCTCTGTGTTGATGATATGCCTTGTATTCACTCTGTCTTGCCCCTTATGACCATGCATGACTCAAGTGCAGGTGACTGGGCATCAGGAGCCATGTCTTTGTATAAGACCTCTGCTGTGACATTAATGTACAAGCTGTTATTACTCATCCTGTATACTTTATCAAAGCTAACTAAATTTTTTACTGGGTGAAACCTACTGTGACTCATGAGTTAATTGTCAGGCTGAATCCAAGGCCATGTAACTTGTTGAGCAGGCTGGGTTTTGAACTGGTGAAATGATGTCTACAAAATGCCATCTGCTCTTGGGAGGTAGCTATCCTAATAGTGGGTATGAATGTCAGGAAGAAGTAAGGTAAATGTAGTGGAGTTATTGTAGTTATAGCCAACCTCTCTCTATAACCTTGTTCTCACTTAAGCCCATCATCCCCAAATGTTCATTTTTCTCTTCTCTAGAATATTCTCAAACTTCGTCTTCTGCTTCTTTTTTAATCTCTGACTGCTCGTCTAGCAAAACAGTAACTAAATGAGATTAAAATGTTAGGTTTTTATAATTCTGGGAAGTAAATAAATTTAGCAATTTGAGTCAATGAATTAAAAGGAAAGCTTTACCCAAAGATGTTACTGATCTTTTTTAGTCGTAGTTGCCCTACATTTTATTAATAGGTTGTGTTTACTATTGAATCGGCTTATCTGATTGGTTCCTTAAGGGTTTTGGCCCATAAGGAGATACAAAGCAGAGCTGCATGTTGGGACAAGTCTTTGGAATTAGCTTCTGGGAAGAGAGAAAATATAGGGATAATCAACATGTACAGAGACACTAAAAAAGGAGATGGTGGTGTACAATTGGCAGGTTTGTCTGAAACGCTAGGATTACCTGCAGAGTCTCTACATCATTCTGGGTGAATTGGTACCATCCTTATTCAGTGACTAAAAACACTTACAAGTAACAATCATATACTAGGCCCTGGGCTAGGGGTGTGGGGCCGTGAGTAGAGAGCAAAGACAAATAAAAAGATGCCTTTGCACTCAAAGAAAAGTGTAATGAGATATTAAGGTGCCTAAAATGTAAGTGTAAGTCAATATACAAAATCAACAGGAAATGGACACAGGGGTTTATAAGAAATTCTAACAGAGATTTCAACTCTGCTTGGGCTTGGAATCCTTGCTATCTGATTGGGTTTCTCACCTACCACCATCCTTCAGGTGATATACGATCACCCTTTCCTGTCTTCAGCAAGGTTGGATTAGCCAGAATACGTCACCCCTGCTGTTTCCTCTTAGTAATTTTTCCATCCAATAACCCCACCCTGATCCATGGCTATAAATTCCTAATTGCCCATACTGTATTTGGAGTTGAGCCCATTCTCTTTCCCCCACTGCAAGACCATGTTGCAGTGGTCCCTGTGCCTATTGTTATGATACTGAATAAAGTCTTCCTTACTGTGCTTTAAAAAATAATACTTTTTTTCTTTAACAATAATAATGAATGAGAAACTTAGTTCAGTGATATTGTCATTCTTTTATAAAACAATGTTTAAAGTGAAAAATTCCTACCTTAATATCAAATGGTCCTGTTTGATTTGGTTGGTTGTAAATTTCCAACTGATTCCTAATAGGAGACAGCCACAGAAGCAGATTATTCAACTGCTCTTCAAGGTCTTCAAACTTTTTTTCAAGCTGCCCAAGGTCTTTAAGATGAGCTTCAATTTCTCCTTGTTTCTCAGGTAAAGCTCTAGAAACCTGAAAGAAAATTAAATTTTCAGAAGGCAAATGATTTTCATCGTATAAATAAGAAAAGGAAAAATTATTTTCAAAAGTTATCTGTCATGAAACATTATTGAATTTTACTTATTTTGGTGTTTTAACTGCATGATATCAATTACTTACATATGTTACATGTTAGGATTTAATTCATGGATTAGAACTCATTTATTAATGCTCTCTAAAAATTCTATGTTTTAAATACACTAGTGCCTTTTTGGAGATTCAAAACACACATCTTACAAAATGTATAACCAAATATAACAGATAAAAGTAAAGGAGTACATTATTCCTTTATCCACTAACTTACTAAACATAATGGTGTGTTGTGTATTATATGCCAGACACATTGCCTTTGCAGTTATAAAAACGAATAAGCCAAGTTATTCAGCATTAGTACCAGATATGTAACACAGGTATTCTTAACCCCAAATTAGGATTTATATTCAAAGAACATCCTAAAATTAAAACCAAATTGAATTACAATTTTTGCTTGAATAACAATCATTTCTTTCACTATACTTGGTCATAACTTTCGTTTTTGTTAAGGAAAATTGTAAAAGAAAACCTTTTTATGCAAGAGGAAAACTCGTGAGGTATGTACGCATTTTTGCAAGTTATAGTGTGTGAGCCCTAGTGTAATCAAATAAACATAAGCAAATGACTGGAATGAAAAGTAAAAAGAATATTTGGATTGGAGTAGAACATAACAGAATGATTATAGGTTATTTTTATTAAGGGCTTAATATATACCAAACATCATGCTTGGAAGTTTCAAATTTACTGTCTTATTTAATCCACCCCAAAACCCTATGATATAGGTACTGTTTTCCAAATTTTACACATGGTTGTTGGTAATGGGGTTGGAAACCATCAGATAGCTTAGGAAAACGTAGAACATGGGGTTAAACATTATCGGGTCTAGAATTAGGCTGCTGGAATTTAAATCCTGAATCTAGTGCTTGCCTAACATTTTGGCCAGGTTTTCTTTTTCAATGTCTCCTCTATAGATTGGGGACAATGACCACACCTGCTTCATAGGGTTACTGTAAGGACTAAGTAATCCATGAAAATAGCACAGGGCAATACTAGTCATAATATTGAATGGTATTAAAGTCATTACATATTAGTGATTATTGCTTAAGCTCAAATAAAGAGCCAAGATAAAGAAGAATAAAGCTATTTTCTTCAGAATATCAAGAGTTAAAACCAGTACCCTCCCTCAGAATAAATAACGTAAACTCATGACAGCTCTTCATTATATTATTAATAATACCATTCTAATATAAATATACTACATTGTAATATAAATAAAATGTTATAATATACATCGATTACATATTACCATGATGCTATGAAAAATAGAGAATATTTAAAAAGCAAACTAGATAAGTATATTGTTCACACAATGCCACAAACTTTGAAACAATTATTTTAGATACTTTAAAAATTATTATTTGAACTTTTTTCAAATCATTCTATTATTAATTGTTTTTATTTTAGAGTTGTGGGGTATATGTGCGGATTTGCTACATAAGTAAATTGCATGCAGGTGAGGTCTTGGCTTCTAGTAGCGCCCAGTATCAGTTGTTTTATGTTGGTGGCTAGCTGATAAGTGAAAACATGTGGTATTCAGTTTTTTGTTTCTTTGATAGTTCACTTAGATTAATGGTTTCCAGATGCATCTATGTTGCTGCAAAGGACATGATTTTGTTCTTCTTTATGGTTGCATGGTTTTCCACTGTGTATATGTACCACATTTTCCTTATCCAGTCCACTTTCAAAGGGCATCTAGGCTACTTACATGTTTTTGCTATTGTGAATAGTGATGCAGTGAATATATGTGTAGGTGTCTTTTTGGTAGAGTGGCTTATGTTCCTCTGAGTATAATACCAGTGGGATTGTTGGATTATATGATAGTTCAATTTTTAATTCTTTGAGAAAATGCCACACTACTTACCAAAATGGTGGAACTAGCTTACATTCCCACTGACAGTGTAGGAGCATACAATTTCTCTGCAGCCTTTCCAACACCTGTTGTTTTTTGTTTGATGTTTTAATGATAGTCATCCTGACTCATGTGAGGCGGTATCTCATTGTAGTCTTGATTTGCATTTCTCTGATGATTTATGAAGCTGAGAATTTGTTCATATGTTTGTTATTTTAGATACTTTTTAAAGAACTCACTAATGAACATTACATTCTTCAATTGGAAACAAGAGTTATAAGGTGAAAAAGAGAAATACTGATGGACAAAATAATCAAATAATTTATAGGAAAAAGAATATTAAACAAGACCTTATTCTATGTAAACAATATGTACGTTGAAATGTCTTGTAAATACATTCATACATATTGTGTAACATGCATTGGAGTGCATGAGTAAAGGGTTAAATGCAGATTGAGAGGTCACAGGCCAGCCTGGGACTTGACCCTAGGCTCCCACAGCACTGTTTCCCAGGAAACAATAACTTTAAGATAAATGGGAAATGTTGGGCCTGCATTTGTTGTGTGGAACTACACACGATTGGAGGAACTGTGAACCAGTAAACAAGCCTTGGGTCTATGTGACTACTGTGGTATAAAAGATTGATGGGACGTACAGGTGGTTTTGCCTATATAAGGTGACCTGCACTTATCTTGCCTCTCATTCCTAGCAGCCTTTTACTGTGTGTGGGTGGAGGTGGGGCAAAAGAAGCAAAGGAAGCATAGTGCTCAGGTAGCATGGAATGTTTGTCCAGAAATAATGGATCATGATGCTGTTCTCTTTGCGTGACTTGTATCCTGCTATAAAGCCAAGTAAATATTGTATAAGATGAATTAGGCCTGCCTATTTGTGTTTCGTGAGTTCAAATCCATAACTACATCTGTGGTGCTGAAGTGTGTGTGTGTGTGTGTGTGTGTGTGTGTGTGTGTGTGTGTGTGTGTGTTGTGTGAAGGAGAGAGGGGAGCGGGGAGAGACAGAGAGAGGCTATATCAGAAATGTAATTCTATGTCTATAATACATGATCTAATAATGCCCTCAACCTATTTTTCTAGCATTTAAAGGGAGGTAACTAAACATTTTATTTTTATTGGATCATTTTCTACTCACAAGTACATGTAAAAAGCATTTTACAGCTTCAACTAACAGCATCTAAGAGCCTCTGGATTCTGAAGCTAGTGGAGATAATAACCATCATATTTTCCTAAAATCTCCAAAAGTGAGCTATGAACTCCTTTTTATCTGATCGTGAAATTGTTCACATTTCATTTAGGCTTCATGTGTAAGCATAGAAATATGTATGACACTTAACTAAGATTGTTGGTTTCCTTATCATCCTCTCAACCTATCCTTTCCTGGATATAGGAGTAGAACAATTCCTGATAGAAAACAATTCAATGAGTCAGACTTAACTAATATCTATAATAGTGAAATGATGGCTTATAATGACACTAAGCTTTCAGATTAATTATTATATCACATTAGGTATATCCTCACAGACCTTGTTTTTCCCTATCATAACATCTACCTCACACTACTTAACCTGTTATTTATACTGACCTCTGTCACTGATGTCTAATTTCTGGACAAGCTGGATTCCTATACATGACAGATTTTCAGCACAACTCTGTTGAATTAAAGATAATTTCCAAAATCAGGATTAAATTTTTTGTTTGGTGTAAGAAGCAATGTATGTCTGGAATAGTCAACCACATAAAAATGTAAATTTTTTCCTCAAGTTAAACAGCTTTAATTAATGTTCAAAAAATTGGTAAATTAGACTACATAAAAATCAGACGCATTTGCATGACCAAGAAAGCCATAGGCAAAGTCAAAGACAAGTGAACAACTGTAAAAAAAAAATTTGTGAAATGATGGACTAATTTTCCTAACACAAAAAAGAGCTTCTGCAAATTACTAAGAAAAAGGCCAACAACTCAAAAGAAAATTGGACAAAAGACAAGGACAGCTAACAGAAATAGAAATACAAGTGATTTTAAACACATGAACTGAAACTTAGCCTTGGTCATAATGAGAGAGATGAAAATTGGAAATTCATCTATTGCACTGACAAAAATCCAAGTCTGAAAACACTGCTGCCAAGGCTGTGGGAAATTGCAGACTCTTCTATATGACTGGTCAAATGTGTATATGGGTGCACCCCGTGTGGAAGACAGTTTTGTGATATCTATCAAATGCATATAACCTATGACCCAGAATTTTTACTCTTAGAAATTAATTTTATAGATTTATTTCCAGAACTAAAGTCAATGCTTATTGAGTGTAGGGCAGATGGTGAGTGAGGTGGGAGATTTTTCACTGTACTTTAAAATTTTTGAACAATGTAAATGTATTATTTTTGCAAAAAATAAGTTAATTAATAAGGAAAACTACTGAACTAGTTTTTCTTTTTTGCTACAAAATATTGGTTAAAAATTACACTTTGTACATATTTTTAAATAATGACTCATTATATTAATAACTAATAGGATATAATGTATCTAAAGCCATCAGTTAAAACTGCTCTGATGAATTCCCTATGGAATCAAGAACTTCTGTTACATATATTTTGTGCTCACCCTCAGTTAGAAACAGTCTCTAGGAGTTGATGGATTATTCCAAATAGTCCATGGAAAATATGACAGGTGTGAGTAATTTATAATATGGAATAAGAGTACATTTTGTATTAGTTTCTATATGTTTTAAAATAATTTACTTTTATATTTACTATTTCACATTCACATCAAAATATAGAGACAAACACTTGATTAGTAAAATACATTCTTTTTCTAATAATCTTTATATGTATTATAAAACCATGCTCTTCATACATGTTACCCGTGGTGAAAAAAACAAACACATTCAGCTTCCTTATGTGTTAATTTGGTATGTAACCAAATCTTGGTCTAATTTTACACAAGATTAGCTTCCTTATTGTTTCAATTTCTGTGTTAATTTCAAATGTGCAGAAGTTATAATATTAAGGTAAACAGAGGTATCTGTTTCAGAAATAAAAATATTAAATATTGACTTCATAACTTACATAAAATTATGAAGAAATAAAAGTATTTAGCATAAAATAACAAGAGAATGAAAATAAAATGTTGTGGGGAAGCTGATAAAAAGCAAAAAAGCATATAAAATGATTACATATAATATTGTTACTTTTCATATAGAAATTAAAGCCAATAACCAAAGTGAAAGTGAAGGACAACTAAATATTTGCAGCATCTATCAGACAAAAGGAAACAGTTTTACTCTATAAAAATATATTTCAATGTGTGAAAAACACAGAAAATCTACTGGAAAACTGGATAAAGTACATAGACAAGAAATTAACAAAAATACAAACTCTCAATAAACGAGAAAATATCCAAACACTAACAATCAATGAAATGTAAATTAAAACAGCAACGACATGCCATCATTTACCTAATGTATTGGTTTTTGTAAAAGATATTTGTCAAAGTTCTGGAAAATAAGCAATCTTATGATGTTTGTTGGAGCACAAATGACTATATAGTCATTCATCACATAATGATGTTTCAGTCAGTGAAGGACTGACTGTGGTCCATGAGATTATTATGGAGCTGAAAAATTCCTATCACCTGGTGACATCATAGCGCCATGCATTACTCAAGTGTTTGTGGTGTTGCTGGTGTTAACAACCTATTAAACTGTCAGCTGAATAGAAGTGCAGCACATATAATTATGTATAGTACAGAATACGTACTAATGATAGTAAATTATGTATTTACTATGCTATACTTTTTATCAGTATTTTAGAATGTACTCTTTCAACTTATAACAGAAAAGTTAACTGTAAAACAGCCTCAGGCAGGTCATTCAGGAGGTGTTCCAGAAGAAGGCATTGTTACCATAGGAGATGACAGCTCCATGCGTGTTATTCTCCCACAAGACCTTCCAGTAGGACAAGATGTGGAGGTGGAAGACAGTGCTATTGATCCTGACCTCGTGTAAACCTAGGCTTATGTGTATGTTGTGTCTTAGTTTTTAACAAAAGTGTTTAAAAAGTAAAATAAGAATGAGAAGCTTATAGAATAAGAATATAAAATGATTTGTGTTTTAAGCTAAGTGTTATTACAAAAGATTCAAAAAGTTAAAAATATTAAAACATTTATAAAGTCAAATTTCCCTTAAGCTAAGGTTAATTTATTATTGAATAAAGAAAGATATGTTTTTATAAATTTAGTATAGCCTAAGTGTATAGTGTTTATAAAGTCATAGGTCTTCATATTCACTCCCCACACACCCACTGCAAGTTCCATCATGATACGTTTTCTATACAGGTATACCTTTTTAAATTGCTATACCATATTTTTATTATACATTTTCTATGTTTGGATGTTTAAAGACATATATGCTGACCATTGTGTTCCAACTGCGTACAATAATCAGTATAGTCACATGCTGTACAGGTTTGTATCCTAAGAATACTAAATGATGATATATCAAATGATGGACTAATTTCCTAACAAAACAAAACAAAAAGCTTCTGCAGATTAATAAGAAAAAGGCCAGCAACTCAAAAGAAAATTGGACAAAAGATAAGGACAGCTAACAGAAATAGAAATACAAATGATTTTAAACACACGAACTGAATCTTAGCCTTGGTCATAATGAGAGAAATGAAAATTGGAAATTCATCTATTGCACTGGCAAAAAGCCAAGTCTGAAAACACTGCTGCCTAAGAGCAATAGGCTGTACCATACAGCCTAGTTGTGTAGTAGACACTACCATCTAGGTTTGTGGAAGTGCACTCTATGATTGAAATCTAAAAAAGTTTAACTCAAAGGGAGAAAAATGGTGAATATCAGATCCTGGGGGATGGGTGAGATTGAGGAGATATTTATCAAATAACTCAAAATTTCAATTAGATTGGAGGAATAATTCTGGAAATCACATGGTGACTACTGTTAATAGCAATAATGTATACTTGAAAATTAACTGAAAGTAGATTTTTTAAGTGTTCTCACCACAAAAATTCAGTATGTGAGGTAATTAATATGTTATACTGCTTTATTTATCCTTTTACCATGTATAAATTTTCAAGCTATCACACTGTACACCATAACTATATACAATTTTTGGTCACAATTTTTTAAAAAAATTTGCACATAAATACACATATATGCATTTGCAAGTACGTGCACCAATTTATTAACTGTGAGTTTTAAGGGTATTATTAACTGAAAATAATTTTTATTTCATTTGAATAGTTTTGTCCTTTTTAAAGTTACCACACAAAGTATTTTTTTTAAATGTTTTAAATGCTAAATAAAAATAAAAAATAATGCTGGTTGGGTGACTATCCCTTCAAAATTTAGCAACAATAAAATTACTATTATATTATTATTATTATTATTATTTTATTATTATTATTTGAATTGGAAGTCTCACTCTGTCACCCAGGCTGGAATGCAGTGGCACAATCACAGCTCACTGCAGCCTTGAACTCCTGAGCTCACGTGATTCTTCCACTTCAGTTTCCTTAGAAGTTGGAGCTACAGGTATGTGCCACCATGCCTGGCTAATTTTTTATATTTTTTGTAGAGACAGGGTCTCACTATTTTGCCTAAACTGGTCGCCAACTCTTGGGCTCAAGCAATCCTTCGGCCTTGGACTCCTAAAGTGCTAAGATTACAGGTGTGAGCAACTAGGCTCTATCGTATTCTTATGTATTATTTTCTATAATTAACAAATGAGGAAATTAAGGGTCAACAAGATAAATGATGTTTTTAAGGACACTAGAATGTGAAAAATGTGACATTAAACATCCAGGTTTTCCAGACTCCAAATTTGACTCTTCTTTCTTCTCTCTCAAAACATATTTTTCACTATCTTTCTAAATCTAAAGTATTACTTGATAAATGGAAATATTGAACTCATACTTTTTGCAACTTTTTATCTTTGTGGTAACAATCTTAATACTCATTATCATTAAAGAGATACACATTTAGAAGTCCACTTCAATAAGAAATAATATAAATGAAATGCATGTGTATAATATATTTTAAAAACAAAAAATACAATTTGCTATTTGTTAATTTTAATTGCTAGAGACTAGAAATTAAGCTAGATTGTTTATTAATTAAATTTTGGATTCTAATTAATCCAAAATCATGAGTGAATGATTTTCATATACCTATAATAAGTAAGTTTTATATTTGGGTAGACATCATTTATTTTATAGTAGAGACATAGAATAAGTTGTTATAATGATTAAAATAAAAATAAAGAATTGTAAATTATAGTAAGTAGCAATTTGCATGATAATTTGCCATTATTTTCAAATAACTTAAGGTAAATGCTAAATTCTGAAACTTTTATAGTTAAAAATATAAATGACACTTGATTGAATTTAAACTTAATTTTAAGTTCCTAACTCATACAACTCCAATCTAAATATTAGGTAAATGAAATTTTAGATGTGAAAAATAGAGCTATAAAAATAATGAAAATATAAACGAATGTTCTTACAGTATTAATTTAAAAACTAAATTTTAATTTAAAAACCATGAAGTAATAGAAAATTTCATTGCAATATAAAATTTCTTTACATAATAAAATCAAACAAGGAAAAGAAAAAAGCAAAAGCAACCCACCTTTTTGATACTCAAGATATGCAAGGGGGGACCCCTCAAAATGGAGTTTATTTACTAAATATTGCATTTTTATTCTGACACGTTTAAACTTCAGTCACTTTAGAAGTACTCTCCACTTGAGGCAATGCATTTATCGAGACATTATTTACCACTACTCAAAACAGTTTTTGAACTCATCCATTTTGATGCCTTTTAGTGCTCCTGCCATTTTTTGTTTCATTTCTTCCATATCAGCAAAACGTTTTCCCCTGAGGATTTTTTCATCAGGGAAACAAACAAAAAAATGTCAACTGGGGTGAGATTGAGTGACTAGAGAGTGTGGGATGTGAGGGTCATGCTGTTTTTGGTCAAAAATTGCTGAACACTCAGCTTAGTGTGGGCAGGTGTACTTGTAAATCACCCATTATGAAATGGGCAAACGTACTGAAAGAATTAAAAAAAAAAAAATGTACTGAAGCAGAATGCAGCCTCTCACAACACCCTTAGTTGGTGCACTGATGCCGATGGACTCCTAGAATACTTATTAGTGGGGAAGCCTGTGCTACAAGGGGTCTGCTCTTCAAAAAATAATTCTGGGGATTTTTTTGGGGGGTTGCCCTCACAATTTCACAGACACTGAAGAAAACACTCTCACACATCAATAGGAAAAAGAAAAACACTTAATGGAAAAAAAGGACACCAGGTGTGGTGGCTCACGCCTGTAATCTCAGCACTTTGGGAGGCAGAGGTGAGAGGATTGCCTGAGTCCAGGGGTTCGAGACCAGTCTGGGCAACTTGGCAAGACCGCACCTCTAAAAAAAAAAAAAAAAGGATAATGATAAGGAATAGATGAATCATGAACGGACAACAACTGGCCTAAGTATTAAAATTGTTTAACTTCACTAGGAACAATAAAAATGACAGTTCAAACTAGGTGGTCTTTCATTCTTCAAATTTTTAAAATAACATAACACTTTACTTTGGTCTGTTCCTCTGTCATTGTCTACGCTACCATTAAAATGTCTCCTTTTCACTTAAAAAAGTCTCTTTTTCCTAACTGACACATATAAAACCTTTCCTGATCCTTCGTGTTTTGGTTAATGAGTATCACCTCCTCAGAGAAGATTGCCTGATCCTTCTGGATGAAAATAACTATTCTTTCTAATAAACTCTGTAGCATTTATTATCTGGGCTATTTCATTAGACCCTGTCAGTTATTGCTTTTTTTCTTTATTTTACTATTCTTTTCTAACTTGTGCCTTCATCCCTTGCTTCTTCCACAAAAGCCTAAAACACACACACACACACACACACACAGAGCTACAATTGAATTTTACATCTTTGTATACTCTTAGCACCTTCTCTTATATAGGATAGCATTTGCTGAATGAATAATCACACAAACCAATCAATCATTTGCTAATAAACCATAGAAAAGAGAAGGTAAAACAGGATGAAAAGCAGAACTCTCTTGAAAGTGCTTATGTTCTCCCATATGACATGGCTAACTCTGTTGATCATTTTAGTATACAGTGAATATCCAAATTCACCAGAACAACCTGAACAAGGCTTGTTTGGCAGCTGGACTAGTGAAATTTGATTTGAGTAACACAGGAGTATAAGAGGGTAGGATCTAGTCAGTCAGGAGACTAAGGGACACATGTAGAAGGCCCGATTTTTGACATTTTCTGTCAGCTACATTGATGTAATGTATCATGGGGCTGGAGACAGGACTAAATAGTTATTACTTACAACATTGGCAGTGACATCCATGCAATTGTCAATGAATATACTACCTACTAACTGCTTTTTTTTCCAACCACTGCCCTATATACTATCTATAAATTTATTGCTTTATTAGTTGATTGAAGGTAACTATTCTATGGCTAAGTATGAGCCTCCAATGCCAACATCCCTCCACCTCGAAAAAAAATAAATAACAGTGCAGTCAGAATGTACTTTAAACCAATGCTTTCTTGCTACCGACCAAAATAAAAACCTTTCCAAAATTTAGTAATGCCAATTAAATAATCCATATAGACCATTATCTACTTTGGATAAAACACATGTGGTATAAAATATTTGGAGACCTCATTTTGCCTCACATATTTTTCAACCTCAATAAATTAAAGCCATTAGAGAATCTGACTTAGCACAGATATATTTCCAGGCACAGCCCTCTATTATTTTTTTTTACAACTGGTCCAATGGTAAAATATCCTTCACTAGGAGGTCATTTATTTTCTTTCCCTCTGGAAATTTAATAAAATAATAATGAATATAAAACTGAAAAACACATTATGGTTATATGTCACCAGGCATTTAAAAATTATAAATCCATACACAATTTTAAAGTGACTAATTAAAATTCATTTTGGAGACAGTCAGCCCCCAAATGGCATAGCTACTGGAATTTTATTTTAAAAGTAATCAGATTTCATTTTCAAAGTATGTGGATTTTACCTACAATGTTTATAGATCGATATTTTCCGAATTGCTTCCAGTTTTAAGTGATTATAATAGTGACGTGTCATGTATCAAATCACAATGTATATTAGTTTCATTGCATAACCACTTCATTACAACACACGGATTTTGTTATTGTTGCTAACGATCTCAAACACATGATACATGATGAGGTAAATGAACATTTCTACCAGAATTTCAAAGTCAGTAAAATTTGATGTACAATAAATACGTCTGCAGTCCTTGGAGAAAACACTGCCCTTATTATCACACTAAAACCATATTGGCTTTTCAATAAACCTTGGTGTTCATGAGCAGTATTCTTGTTCATTAATTTCGTAGTTTGCAGTATAAGCAGCTAACACCACAGTAAAATAATCCTTAATAATAAACATAGTATGCAGAAAATACTTTTTGACTGTTCACGTTGATTCAAACCTACCCTAAAGTTAGGTAACAAGCCATGTAACAGCTCCTGGAGGCATTAAACAAGTGAAGTGAATTGATGAAATTGATTTGCCCAAACTTCAATAGCTCTCATTTATCTTCTAAAATGGATTTTATACCCACCTAACTCTCCACCTACCCACACACTCTTTACTACATAATGTGATTTTGATTACGTATTGTTTAAACCCTGAGGACAATAAAACTAAAAGAAGTTAAAATTGTAGTTTTATATGACACATACACACACCACAGAATGCATTGTTACATATTAACCCCATATTTTTCTCTCTCCCTCCCTCCCTCCCAGTCACACTTTAAAATAAGGACTCTATTTTCATGCTCACTAGAAATCTTTTTTTCAAGAGACAGAGTCTTGTTCTGTTGCTCAGGAGGGAGTGCAGTGTTTCAATCTTGGCTCACAGCAGCCTGGACCTCATGGGCTCAAGCTATCCTCCTGCCTCAGCCCTCTGAGTAGCTGAGACCACAGGCACACACCACCACGCCTGGCTAACTTAAAAAAAAAATTTTTTTGTAGAGATGAGACGGTCTCAAAATCCTGTCCTCAAGCGATTCTTCCATCTCTGCTTATGAAATTAACTTGTTTATCTTATTTGCTTAAAGAATCTTAGTAGCAGCCTGGCTGATATAGAAAAAGATACTTTGAGTACTTAGGAAACATTGTTTCTAAATTTTTGTTTGCTTCTTTTATTCTTTTATTTTGTTTCATAAAAATTCGAGGAAAGCTAAGCCACAATCTGTATCATTTTACCCAAGCACCGTCATAACAAATAACAATATCTTGATTTTTATTGAGTTAGGCCATGAAGTGTCTGTTAAAATTTGCTTTCTTAACAATAATATTTTTTTTTAAGAACAGAGTCTCTTCCTTTTTAGTGTTTTATAAATCACTATATTCCAGAATGTGAACTTTAGGGAAAAAAAGAAAAAATACACTGCATGATCACATATCTTCAATTTTAGAAGTTCTATTAAAAAAAACCCAAAACCCACAGTTTAGCTGAGCAAGGTCATGAGTGCCATTAATTCTATCTATTTAGGAGGCTGAAGTAGGAGGATCACTTGAGTCCAAGAGTTCGGGACCAGCCTGGAAAACATAGTGAGATCCTATCTCAAAAAGAAACTAACAACAATTTAAGTATTATCTCAGACAGTGCTAAAAGCCATACTACACTAGTTACTTTAATATGGCTGCATCTAAAAGACTTGTTAATCTTTATGGCTTTTTAAACAAAATATTTTAGGAAATAATTAATTCAGGTGTGTTCAAATATATGTACCAATTTGCCAATTTTGATGACATGACCATGAATTTCTGCTTTTAGTCTCCACATATTCTGGCTAGAATGCTTGTAGTTTTCCAAAACTAATCCTTTAATAACAACAGCAAAAAGATAACACACTGAAAAAGAGTGCTATTTATTTGCCTTCATCAAAATGAAATCATTGTATTGTTATGTTTATGAATATCAAGATTAAAAGTTGTAAGAAATAGCATAACCTGCATAACTCACATTCATCTTTTCTCTATGTAATAGTCATATTGTTGCAAATTGAGGCATTATTGTTATTTATACCACTAAGCAAATGCAGATTGTATTATCCACTAAATGAAACATGCTTAACAAAGAAGAAAATCAATGTCTTTGCGAGTTTTCATTTTACTGGTAGTAAACAATAATATAGTATAGAACAAGTACTCTTGGAAACGGTGACGTTTAGGGAGGGTGTTTATTGGGTTTGAACACAACAGCGGGAGATGTCTTTGACATATGTTAAGTTGAAGCTTTACTAGTTGTGCAGACATTACAAGGAAAGTGAATAAAACTCAGAGGTGAGTGGGTCTCTTCCTGCTAGCCAGAAAAGAACACAGGGAAAGAGAACACGGAAAAAAATGAAGAAGAAAAGAAATACAGCGATTTATTTGGACTCAGTGAAAAATCAGGGCAGAAGTCAGAAGCCTAAACAGCTCTGTATTCTGCCAGGATTGTTGCTATCATTTCAACTAGAGTCACAGGCAGGTTGACAGTGAACTATGGTTCATGTGTCAAATCCAGCCACCACCTGTTTTTGTAGTTTCAAAGCTAAGAATGGTTTTTACATTTTAAATAATTGAAAAAAACAACAACAACAAAACAGGTGACCCATGACTATTATATGAAATTCAAATTTGTGTCCATAAAAAAAGTGTTATGGTACATGCCCATTCCTTTATGTATTGTTACATGTTATGGCTGCTTTTGTACTATAACAGCAGCACTGATTAGTTATGGCAGAGACCTCATGGCTTGCAAAGCCTAAAATAATTATTGTCAAGACTTTTATAGAAAGTTTGCTGTGGTTCTAGGTAACCAAGGAGTTCTAGCCCAACCTCCAGTCTGCCTAAGTTTTCCCCTGCCTGCCTCCTAGAACTGCTTTAAGGGATGGGACTGTGAAGGCAGTACCAGGGGTTCACTTTATGAGAAAACAAAACAAAACAAAAAGCAAAAAACAAAAAAAACGAAAACCAAAAAACGTTTAGATCCGTTATCCATTAACTCAAGCAGCTTGGAAAATGGACTAGACAGCGCCCTCAAGTGGAAAGTTTTAAAATTCCACAAGCCTCCTGGCCAGTTTTGAGAAAGTTTGTAGCCAATATATGCAAATACCTGATTTACCTGGGCCATCCACCCTGGTGGGACCAGCTAGCTAAAGCTTGCAATTGTAGTCAGTTGAAATTTGGAACTTGAATAGTGTAAGTGGTAGATGTTTAGCCAGAGCAAATTATCTCTATCATTATTTAACTTAAATATATTTTAATTTGCTTTCCAAGAAGTCATGTGGTTCAGAAAACAGCAAAATAAAATAAAAAATTTTCAAAATGAAAATTATGTGCCAAGAGTGAATTTAGAAAAATCTATTACTATATGCTGTAAATCACGTCTAGCCTTGCTGAGCATAGAACTTTGCCGGTCAATATGCTTGCCACTCGGTGTGGATACCGAGCACCTGGAATGTGGCTATTTGGAATAGAGATGGGCTGCAAGTAAAAAAATACACACTAGACTTCAGAGACTTAATACGAAAAAAAGAATGCAGGATATTATAATACAGTCATGCCTCGCTTTATGATAGAGATACATTCCTAGAAATGCATTGTTAGGAGATCAGATCGTTGTGCAAACATCATACAGTATATTTACACAAACTTAGCTATCATAGCCTACTACACACCTAGGTTCTATGGTATGGCCTATTGCTCCTAGACTACAAACTTGCACAGCATTTGACTGTACTGAATACTGCAGGCAATTGTGCAACAATGGTGAGTATTTGTGTATCCAAACAGAAAAAAAAACTACTATAAAATATGGTATTATAATCCTATTAGATCGCCCCCACATATGTGGTTTGTCATTGACCAAAACATTGTTAGTGCAGTATTTTTATACTGATTTCAATGTCGGAATTTACACATTGTAATGTGGCAACCCTGAAGCTGAAAGGGTTTGTTTGTAAGGTTTTTATAGGTTCCAGAGAAGTCACCGGCAGGGGCAGGAGGGAAAGACGTTGGCTTGTCTCCTTATAGGAGGCACCAATGGTGGCTGGTTGCCGAGAAAATGGTCCATCATGTGGGTCAGTGGGTCAGTTCTGAAAGAAACTACACTTTGGGGCAGATGAGAAATTGGAAACAGAGATGTTAATACTCAAAAGTAGGAGTGCAAGAATAGGATTAGTGAAACCGGAAAGGGGGAAATTCCCAAGGAAAAAATCGATGCCCAGCTTTGGGAAAATCTCCTAAAGCAGAGTAAGCAGAGAGCTGTTGGCGATGTGCAAAGAAAATACCCACCAGAAGCCAGTCATGTCCGAGGTGATTCCAGTCACCAAGTGTCTATACAGCAAGTCAGTTAATCAAATTTCTACCACGTGTTTACAATTACGTTGATTACATGTGACGACCACATTACTTTCAACTCTGTTCAATTACCTGCACCCCATGGCTCTTTACGGGAGTATCCATATCCTTCAGAGACCAGCCTTGGGCAGGGGTTGCTCCAGACGTAAGGGGAGGGGGAAACAGTCCATGTCCAGACCATACTCCACAGATACATTGGGAGGTTAAATAAAATATATTATCAAAACTAATTTCACCTGTTTATTTTTACTATTTGAATGTGGCTACCAGGATTAAAGTCACATATGTGGCTCACATTATGTTTTGTTTTTTGGACAACACTGGTATAGAATAATACTGTGCAGTTAGGAATAGCAAAAACTATTACATGACAGACAATCCATATATGCAAAAAATCATGTGACTTTTCGTACATCTAAGTTCCTTATTTGAATAAAAACTAAGAATTAAAGAGGTTTCTTTTATTACTATAAAATCAATTTTTCTTACCCCACTGAACAAATATTTTAAGCACACCACATGAGGGGACATCAAATATTAGCTTGCCTCAGACAAGGTGTCCTCAATGTGTTTCCTTCATTGGGATGAAGCAGCCTTACGTGTATTAATTCCATCTGCTTAATCTCTAGCCTCCATGTTTAATGGTGCTCTCATGCTAGGCCCTCTGGGAACTGTCCTTCCACCATGTTGTGCAGGAAATCAGAGCTCTACAGTATTGTCTGTAAATCACTGCTTGTCCAACTTCTTCAACCCCCAGACTGCATACCATGCAACCCTACTTTTCGTCAACTTCTGGTCTGAGGGGGGAGGTACTTAACAGAATAACTGCACATGGACAATGTTACTGTCGTGCAAGAGAAAGGGAAAGGAAGAAAGGGGACAGACACATTCCTGGGTCCCAGATGAGGAAATCTGGTGGAGGCATCCCCTGAAGGAAGGATAGGCAGGGTAATGGAAGACAAGAAAGAGAAAGAAAGGCGTGTGACCAAAGGGAAGAGAGAGTTAGGGGGCTGCATCAATACTGTATTGGAGTGGGGTAGGGGAAAGTTAACAGAACTGGAAGTCAGGCAGCCCAACTTCTAATACCGTCTCTTCCACTATTTGTATAATTCAGGGGTCTTCACTGAGTATCTATTTAGATTCCGCATCCTCAACTGAAAAATGCAAGATTGAATTCAGTTAGCTCTGAGGTCCCTTCTAGCTTGAATGTTCTATGCATAAATTTTGTCTCTGACAGAGAACAGAACAATGTACATAGCCCTGAGTTCGTCACTGAGTTTAAAAGGGACAAAGACTGTTTCTGCCTGACACCTGGATGCCTGCGAACACAAAAGATGTTCTCTTAGGGTTTATTGGGAGCTTGTGACATAGGCCTAAAATGTGGAAAATCCCATGACAACAGGATACCCTGTCACTCTAAGCAGATGTAAGCTTAATTTTCTTCACAGCAAGATAATGAGCAATATAATAGAGCCTAATAAAGCAAATTTGGATACAGGCTTAACACAATCAACTGCTATGATTTTTCGGCCATTTATTTATAGGATTTAAACCTCTTTTCTCCAAAGCTGGGATTCCTGCCAGATAACCTGTGTAATGGACCTAGTGCAATGACCTACATTGAATGGCTAACAATTTTGTCCAGCCCAAGGGTTTTGCCGGTAGGGCTCATCTCCTGGCTCTGGCTAAGTTTGCAGCTACATTCTTGATGATGTGGCAATATTTTAGTTTCTGGTTTCCAAGAGAGAGCTGAGACACAGCTATTTTCAGGTCTTGGGAACCATCATGTTGAGGAATCGATTAGGAAAATGTAGAGTATCTCAAGTCCTGGGGGCATTTCACAAAAGTTTTATGGCATCTGACAGTATCTGTGAACTATAGGGAAAACAATCTTCCTTTGAAAGGCAAACAGAACTTGCTTCTAACTTGCTTCTTCATTTCCAACTCATTCCTCGGAGGCTGTGAGTGAAGAGGAGAGGTTTATGAAACCCCTGCACAGGAGTCCATCAGAGCACCTCTGTTGAATGGACATTTTTTATTTTGTCATTGTGATGCGATTCTTAAACAACAGATATGGTGACTTTTTCTACTATCAGTATGAATTGAAGCTGGAATTAGAACTATAAATGTGAAGTCATGATCTTATTCTCCACTTTCACATGAACTACTAAGAATTCCAGATTGCATTTAATCTATGTATTTTTCACAGGTGAACCATGAATTAAAACAAAACAGTTTTGAAATTGGTTTCAATTATTTAAAAAGCTGTTGCACTGGTTAATTGGTTAATGGTGAAAATACAAATTACCTAGCTTATTTTATTTGCCAAATGCTATGCTAGGTAAATCATCCCTCCTTTCAGTAAGCACTAATACTGAAAGAAAATTAAGATATTTAAACACATAATTCAGTTACCAAGTGGTGACTACTCTGATAAAGATGGATACAATGCATTCTCAAGGCATGGAGCCTGAAGGGCCTACGTCTGCCAGAGGGAGAATGGTGAGACAGGTGGCAGAAGAGAAGGATGTTTTCACATTTGAGCTGTGTGTTAATTAATGGTTGAACTAATAAAGGCCATTCTGGGCAGCCCATGAAAAGGTGCTGTGTTTGCCCAAGCTTGATGGTGTGTAAGGAACAGGAGTTACTTATGACTAGGGTTGCCAGATAAATACAGGATGCCTCAGAGAAATGCAAATCAAAACTACAATGAGATACCACCTAATTCTGATAAAGATGGCTGTCATTAATAAGTCAAAAAACAACAGCTGCTGGCACAGCTGTGGAGAAAAGGGGATGCTGTTACACTGTTTGTGGGAATGTAAACTAGTCAAACCTCTATGGAAAACAGTGTGGCAATTTCTTAAAGAACTAAAAATGGAGCTTCCATACGATACAGCAATCCCTCTCCTGGGAATATACCCAGAGGAACATAAATCACTCTACAAAAAAGACACTTGCACACGCAAGTTTATTGGCATACTATTCACAGTAGCAAAAACATGGAACCAATTCAGATGTCCATTGAAAATGGACTGGATAAAGAAAATGTGGTCCATATGCATGATGGAATATTATGCAGCCATAAAGAAGAATAAAATCGTGGTCTTTGCACCAACTTGGATGCAGTTGGAGATCATTGTACTAAGTGAACTATCACAGAGATGAAGAATTGAGTACCATATATTCTCACTCATAAGTGGGCCCTGAACACTAGTTACATTAGTAGAACAAGGGTAGAATCTATAGCCGCAGGGCACTGCTATGGAAGGAAGGGAAGGACGAGGGAGGCGGCATGTGACAACATAATGCATACCTGGTCCGCTATCACTAGGAGAGAAGGCCAGACAAAATCCCAATCTCCACCTGTATGCAGCCTATTTATGTAGCAAATCCTCACTCGTACCCTACAACTCAATTCAACTCAACTCAACTCAACTCCACTACAATACAATACAATACAATAATACAGAATGCCCAATTAAATTTGAATATCATATCAACAATAAATACACTTTTAAAGTTTCTTCCATTTTTATATTTTAGATTCAAGTGGTACAAGTAAATGTTTATTACATGGACATATTGTGTGTGGTGGGGATTGAGTCTTAGGTGGCCCATTCCCTAGATAGTGAACATTGTACCCAAAAGGTAATTTCTGAATCCTAAACACACCCCTCCTCCTTTCTCCTCCCTTTTTGGTGTCCCCAGTATCTATTATTTCCATCTTTGTAGCCATATAAGTGAGAACAAGTGGTATTTGGTTTTCTGTTTCTGAGTTAGTTCACTTTTTAGTGAAAATTTTTGGTAGTATTTGAGATATACTTGTGCTAAAATTCTGGGTGTTCCATATTTTGATTTTTTAATTCTTGCGATCCTAGTAATGAGTGGAATATGGAATAAAATAGTAGCAGAAAAGTGAGGTTTGAAAAGTTTTGTGTGCCATTATATGGAGTTTTCAACTTATTCTATAGGGCTACACACTTCTGGATAGAGTTTAAACAAAGTAGACTTAAGAAAAATTAGAGTGAAAAAGGAATCTGAAACTGTTAAGAAGCCAAGCCTCAGTTATAGCATGAACAGAGACTATTCTGCTTTCCAAATATCTCATCTGTAGCAGACACTTGGTGACTGGAATCACCTTGGACATGGCTGGCTTATGATGGATATTTTCTTTGCACATTGCCAACAGCTCTCTGCTTACTCTGCTTTAGGAGATTTTCCAAAGCTGGGCATCCTTTTTTCTTAGATTTCCTCCTTTCCTGTTTCACTAACCCTATTCTTTCACTCCTACTTTTGAGTATTAACATCTCTGCTTTCAATTTCTCATCTTACATTTCATTCTTGTGTGCACTTAAGCTAAGACTTTATCTTTCTCCATTTCTTCCAAAAATTATGTATAAATCAACCTTAATTTATTCGTAAGCCACCTGATTTACTTAATAAAGTTTGGGTTTTCCCTGGGAGTAGAGTTTAGTATGACTAGAATGAAAACCTTTATTAGTTATTGTACAAGATTACCTGAAATGATCCCAAATTTTAAAGTTCATATGTGGAAGAAACTTGGTAGGGTGTTCCTAAACTTGACAATTAATTCAAATAATTTACATGACATCACCAATAATGAGTTGTGAATATGAAAGAAATTTTTCTTAACTTTCAATAATAAAAGTCAAATTTTAATTAGCCATGCTAGAGGAAAGAATAAATTATGATCTGAGTCTCTCACATGAAGAAATGCTTAAAAAAGGATGCATCCAGAAAGATAAATTATTTCAGAGCATTGTATATTCTTGTATTATAGAGTCAGTTTATTGCTAAGAAAAAAATTTGCTGATTTTCTCAATTTTGTGATGTAGATGGCATTTGTCAGTTTTTAAAAAATTATAATGTTTTAATTTTTTAAATGAATACTCATATTCATACCTAATTTTGTATTTATCTTGTTATATTCTTTGACTTAAGAAGACTATTAGAGTGTGCTTCAAGCTTCACAAAACCTGGATCTGCTTCCACTTATACTTTTATCTTTATTGAGTATAAAAAACAATTCAGTATCTTAAATTAATCAATTTGATATTGGCATGGAAAAATAGTGTTTTTTTCCTTTGCTTTTTTTTTTTCAAAGTCTTTACTTTGAAAACTCAATTATTTCTTATAGGTGCAAAAACAAAAAAAGACAAAAGTAAAATATAATTTTATCTATGACATAACTATTTTTGTACATTAAAATATTAGTTTAGTTTAGTTTTTGATCTAAAATGTAAAAACAATGAACTGAATTTATGATAAAATAACATTTTTTCTTAAGGAATGATGGTTTAAACAACCCCTTAGGGTTTTATCTCTTACCTGCTGCCATTAACTTGTCATAATTACTCATCACGCAACAGGTTGTAACATGTAAAGTGACAATTTAGAGGCTGATACAGAACAATGCAGAATAACAGGAGTTTAATTTTTATGCATCATTTCTTCAGGAAAACACATCACGAGGGGAAATAGCTTTGAATAAGTTCAGTGAGGGTTGCCATTTAGTTAATTAACTTAACCATTTTCATTAGCAGACTCAATATTGACTTTAGAATAAAGTCTGCTTAATTTCTTTCAGGCAATGAATATGTATGAAACACTGTCAAAGGTAAAGTGAAAATTAAGACAATATTAGGTAAAAATTAAAATTAAGTTATTGAAATACATCAGAAGAGTGTGTGGGGTATATTCATAAACTTATATTCGATTGCAGACTGTTCCTCCAAACTTTTAAGTTATGACCTTGGCATGGGCACATTATTTCAGCTGCTTAGCACAGGATTTGTAATAATCTCAATGTTATAAGAAAGTGCATTTCTAAATTGGTTGGAGAAGACTAAAACAATGCATAAATCCAATGCACTGAATATAATTTTCTGCTTCAATTGACGATCTAGTCATTTGAAAAAACAGGCTTACTTTTTAACTTTTTTTTGACCATATTCATTTTATGTGTCTTTATATTAGAATAAATAAAATCAGCAGGCTCCCATTGATATTTGAAGGAAGAAATCTCATTTGTAAGAATGAAAGAAAGTGAAGTCCATCATAACCAATTGATGAACAAATATTTTGATGAAAATTGAAGAAAGTGATAACGTAAAATAAAGGGTAAATAGCAATACAGTTCTTTAATATTACTGAGTTTTAAATCTGGATTTTGTTTTCTCTAGAAGTTAGAAGGTGGGAAGTCCCATATAATTTTTTAAAGTTAATTTTAAATATGACAATAAAAAGTTCATAGAGCAATGAATGACTTATTCTCGTAACCATAATATTCTTTTTTTTTTTTTGAGTTGGAGTCTCACTCTGTCGCCCAGACTGGAGTGCAGCGGCCGCTCCCGGCCACCGCAGCCTTGACCTGCTGGGCTCCGGCGATCCTTCCGCCTCAGCCTTCCAAGTAGCTGGAACTACAGGCGCGCGCTACCATGCCCGGCTGATTTTTTGATTTATTGTAGAGATGAGGTCTCGCCTGCCCAGGCGAGTCTCAAACCCGCGGGCTCAGGCAATCCACTCACCTCAGTCTAAAAGGCGTGGGATTACAGGCTGAGCCACTGAGCCTGGCTTTTTTTTGACTTAGCATATAACATTTAGAAACCATGTTGAGACAGAGTCAATAATTCACTATGCTACTGGATGTAGGAATCACAGGTTTTGATGCAAGGTAAGAGTTTGAAACTTACTATTTAGATAATCTTGAACAATTTGTTCAAATTTTATAAGCATTACATTCCTTGACTGAAATCAATACACCTCTTTTATAAATCTGTTAAACAAGTTAAGTGAGAAATGTATGAAGGGTATACATGCTATGTACCTAAGTTATTGCAAATCAAAAATTTCACAAAATAATTATTTTGTCTTTTTATTAACATCTTCTGAAATAGTATTTAAAGTCAGTAGTTATAAATGACATTGTCCTGAGCAAACACTGTAATTCATAGATGTTGTAAATAATTTTAAAAATAGATTTTAAAACAATTTCTCCCCCCTTTTCTCAGAAAGTTATCATAACCTTTTGTTGAGAAACATAAGTAAATTCAAGAGGTACATAACTCAAAGATCAGTGACAGTGAAGAGTAAGTAAAGTGTGGTCTGAATTGATACGGTGGCAGGAGAAAAGAAAGATCTCAGAATTTAAGTTATGTAATTGAAGGATTGATTTCTTTGGTCGTTTTTTGTTAGTTTAGTTTTTGATGGAATGTAATGTTTATAAAATTTGAACAAATTGTTCAAGATTATCTAAATAGTAAGTTTCAAACTCTTACCTTGCATCAAAACCTGTGATTCCTACATCCAGTAACATACTGAATTATTGTGAGACTCCAACTCAAAAAAAAAAAAATATATATATATATATATACATATATTCAAAGCACAATAAATTGAACTGCAATAAAACAAGATTTGCCTGTAGACAGTGACCCATACCCGCAGAAGTACTGCTGCACATGAACATATATGCTGTAATTATCACGCTCAGTACAGAGC